>OX328013.1:43794398-43942442 GCA_946811545.1 Netelia fuscicornis
TCGGTGATATGTAAGTTATCTGGTTATCTCTCTATTCTTCTATGGGCGATATAAACGTGTAGAATTGTTAAATAAATCTAATCGGTCGAGTTAGCTTATCGTCTTTACCACCTTGATAACATGCCGCGTGTCTAACTTCTTTTCTTATTAAAACTGATTTATACCAGATTTCTCCGTCGTACGAAAAATATACACAGGGATAAGAATAATGTCAATATTTTCATTACGATTTTCATATTTGAGTAATTTTTAGGTTTGGAGTTTGGGAGTTATTAAAAATATTCGTTAAGGAATATTTTATTTCGCGTTTTATTTTAATGTTTTTATAAATATGAATTAAAATAAATTTATTTAATTGATAAAATTCATTAAAATAAATTTAATTAATTGATAAAATTTGTAAAAATAAATTTGTTTAATTGATAAAATTCATTAAAATAAATTTATTTAATTGATAATATTCAGTAAAATAAATTTATGTAATTGATGAAACTCATTAATATAAATATAATTAATTGATAAAATTTATTAAAATAAATTCATTTAATTGATAAAAATACCGTGGGATTATTAATTAATGCGGTTAATTGCAGCTGAGATGATTTGTTGGTAAAAGAAAATAATATTTTTCAGTTTAGCTCAACTCGTCAAAATCGCAATAACATTGTCGGTTATATTCACGTACGCGTTGCAGTATTACGTCCCGATTACCATTTTATGGCCCATGATCGCATCTAGGATAAAGCATGATCATCATTACGAGATCTACTTTCGGCTCGGAGGTGTAACCATTTCCAGTAATTACGGAAAAAAAAGATCAAGAACATTTTGATTCGATTGATTGAAATTTGATCGAATATGATTTTCTTATTTTTCAGCCCTTCTCGCCGTAGCAGTTCCCCAAATGGCACCTCTACTGGGTCTCTTCGCTGCTCTCAGTATAACGACCATCGTGTTATTAATCCCAGTTCTGATCGAAACGTGTACAAAATGGTACGATCGTGAAAATCGTCTTTCGCTCTACTGTCGAATCACGAAAAACATAATCATCCTCATAATTTGGATATCACTCCTGGTACGTGATTCAAATTTGTCCCACGAACTAAACAATAAATTAAAAACCTTTTGTCGACACAAAAAAAAAATAAAAAAGTCAAAAAAGATTTTTTCATTGCCCACCCACTTCGAAATTAAGTTAATTACAAACCTCGTCGTTAGCGAATTAATTACCTACTTAATTAAACAAAATATCGTTAAATAATTATCGAAATTTTTTAGGCGTTCGGTGTGTCGGAAAACTTGCGCGAGATAATACGAGCTTTTGCCGGCAAGAGCGAAATTGAGGGCGATGTATGCTGATCGACGATATCTTCAAAAAAGTTATGGGAAAAATTCGATGCTCTTGATCCAGCACCGCAGTCTACCAATGAGAAGATAAACGATTTCATTCATCGGATATGATTTTTTTTTTACATTCAAAACATCCTGCATTCTTTTCACCTTCCGTCAATACTTTCATATCTGTTTATATACAGGGTGAATTTCATACGGTGTAACAGGCTTTATTCTAAGGTAGATGGGATCATTACAAACAAAAGTTGCAAATATACTTTAGGGATATTTTTAATAGTTTACGAGATATACGTTTTTTAAGTTGGTCCAATCGGAGCGCACCGAGAAGCATTGGAACCGCCCACTCCCGCCCTAGTCGTAGAGATAGCACAGTGTAGGGTGTTACATTTAGGGTTGCAAAATTCAGAGCAGTCATTTTTATTTATTATATTATTACGCAGTCATTTTTATTTCTCGGACATTGACTGCTCTGAATTTTGCCGAACTCGCCGAGAAGCGTTGGAGCCGCCCACTCCCCACCCTAGCAGCCAATTCCCGAGAAATAAAAATTACTGCGTAATGTTATAATAAATAAAATTGACTGCTCTGAATTTTACAACTCCAAATGTAACGCCTTATACTGTGCCATCTCTATAGTTAGGGCGAGAGTGGGCGGCTCCAACGCTTCTCGGCACGCTCTGATTGGACGAACTTTAAAAATTGATATCTCGTAAACTATTAAAAATATCCCTAATGTATATTTGCAACTTTTGTTTGTAATGATCCGATCTATCGTAGAATAAAGCCTGTTACACCTTGTGAAATTCACCCTGTATATACAGATTGCGCAATGACTAAGTACGACGTAAATACCACCACATACATAAACGCACACATAAATATACATATATATATATATGTATATACACATATATCTCACCACGTGCCGGAGGTTCTCGCAAACGGTAAAGAAGTGAAAGGGTTAAGCGGGAGAGAGAGAGGGAGAGAGGGAGAGAGGCTCGTGGCTTCGACACCGATCAGCGAGCTGGGAACAAACGAAAGAAAAAATGAAAAAGATAAATGAAAAAAATTATAATGATAAGAAAAAAAGATTGACGCAAAATAAGAGAAAAAAATAAGTATAAAATATGAACAAAAAAAAGATGTGATGTCTTTCGCTAGAAAAGAGAGGGAGAAAAGTACGTCGAGAGAAAGGGAGGGACGAAACTCTTTCTCTCTCGTGCGTTAAATGCGTAACGTGGCTTTGGGGGACAATCGTTGAACGTTGACGCGTTCGGCCTGTCGTTGGCTACATATCGGAGCACATAGTATTTATTTAATGCACGAGTAGTGCACGTACGACGGCAACGTTTTACTCGGTCAAACGGGCACAACGAGGACCGTCGTCGGGTATAGTTACGTCGAGGACTCGCGGCTAACGCGACTAATGCGCGCGGCTTTCGTGGAATTTACGGACTACGAGAAAACGTGCTAATTAAATATTTTACTACATATATATTTATATATCAATATATTCATATATAATATAATATTTATATATAACATAATATAATACAAATATTAATATTATATTATTGTATTATAATATAATATAGTACAAATATTATATTATGATATAATATAATATAAATATTATATTATATTATATTATTATATTATAATATAATATAATATAAATATTATATTATATTGTAATAAAATATATTATTTATAAATGTAAATATAATAATTATATTTATATATAATCATATACTTTATATATTATATATAAATATAATAATTATATTTATATTTATACATAATATTTAATATTTAATATATTATGTATAAATATAAATATAATTATTATATTATATAATATAATATTATATTATAATTATATATTATATATAAACATTAAATATCAAATTATAATGAAATATTATAAAATATATAAAAATATAATATATAGATGGAGGTATGAGTTACAATGTACGTAAATCGATGCGAAAATCAATATAAATATTGGAAGAATTTGAAGGAAATTACAAGCGACACCACCGAGCGTGAACCTTTTGACTAATAAGCGTGAATTCTTCGAACTTGCGTCGTTTCCGGATTTTTATTATACTTATGGCATGAAAAATGTGACGTGAAGGCTCGAAGATATTCGTAATTGGACTGCGACGTGAAGAAAATTAGTAAACAAAAAATAAAGAAAAAAAGTGCCTCTGTCTCTCGGTGATGAAAAACGTTCATGGAGAAATCTTCCACGTATACGACACGGTACAACGACAATCTTGAAGATCTTCGACACCCGTTTGGCTCGCTTTGTTCAAGATAACTCGAGATATCCCTCCGGGCCTGATTTTTATCATTCTCTTTTTTGTTCGTCACGCCAATCTTTAAATTCCCTATGTATACATGCGCGAGTGATAATGCCGGGGAATATGGATCAACAGAAAAGTCGACAATTATAAAAAAAAACCTTGATAATATTTTATCCATAAATATTCAAAATTCTTTATTTACAAATTCAAATTCTTCCAACATTTTTTTTTTATAAATCACTTAAAAAAATTACAATTTATTCAACGTGAATAAAATCCGTCGATTAAGAATAAAAAAATTTAAACATTGAAATTCCTAAATTCGTCCAATCAATGTTCGATCAATTGTCTAACATTTCCATTCGTAAAAATCCGAGTCCATTTTTTTTCATACCTGGGCCATTTTTCCCGACATTAGCCGAGACCCAATGACGCTAGTGACTAAAAGTGTTATGTGCTCGCGAGCTTTACACGAGGACGCGTCTCTGTTCACATCCCTTTCCCCCACCACAATTACAATTTCGTCTCCTTCTCTCGTCCAACACTTTGGTGTCTCTCCTCACTTGCGACTGTCTTATCCGCCGCGTTTTTTTTCTTTTTTTTTCTTTTTTTTTTTAATCGTGTGTCAACCACGCTATCGGTGTGTGTGTATATATATTCATAGCCACCAGCGTGAAAACTTGACCAGTTTACTCCCGTGTCGCGGATACGTAATTTCGCGCCGGTAAAATCCACGCTGTATTATTTCTTTAATATATATATAAGCGAGCTAGACAGGAACGAGGCCTCAGAACGGAACCAACGTTCCGTCGGTAATTACGTTCGGGCGGAGCTCGCTCATAAATATACTTTTAATATAAACACATATCTATCTTTTAATTCAAACATTCGAACGATTTTAATTAATTACATAAATTAATTAATTTTATTTTCAAATTAAAAAAAAAAACAATTTATCATAAAATCAACGATTATAATAATTGTGCGACGAATCATTGTTTTAATATCCACACGAATAATTCGGTAAATTGAATTAATAATTAAAATTGTGATCGATCGATTGAATTATATTTCTCGATATTGAGAAATATTTCATTCGCCACCGCGACACGGGAATAATTAAATTAGACGCGCGTAAAGAGGGAATAAATAATTTCGTCTTATTGACAATTTTACGGAATGTCGAGGAGAACGATATTTTTTTAAACATAAACAGAGCTACGAATATTTTGGTTAAAACGTCGTCGCAGAATCAATGGATGATCAGTGAATTATCGCGGATGTTCGAAACGGCGTTTTTTTATTATTTTTTTTTACTGCGTTGACGATTGCGATAAGTCGAAAATATTGATAAACGTGGACGAACGAGAACTTCGAGGTTTCACGTGCTCGCCAAAGGCCGTTATTTTGAGGCCATCAGTGCAACCGCGAAGAGGAGGAATTTTTTTTCCATTTTTTTTTCCATTCGTTCGCCTCGAAGCTGCCTTCGATCTCGTCTGACTATATTCGCGCATTTCCACTTCGGAGACGCGACGATCTTGTGGAACGTGCCTACCGGAAATTGTCCATAAATCAACAACCAAAACGTACGTCAATTATCCTCGTTTTTTTACAATTATTAAAAACAAAATTACAAAGAAAAATTGCAATGAATTTTATTTTTTTGGGTAAAATTGTTCTTTTTGTTCTTTTAATTTTGAGTTATTGTCGATAGGAATGATAATTTTGAATGAAATACGTAAATACAAATATATATTTTTGGCACATTGAATCATAATCGTTCTTGTCGAATCGAAGCTGAATACACAATCGACGATAAATCGAATTTTTAATTTAACGTCACTTCCGATGAATAATGCTTTCAGAATAAGACAGCTTTTATCTCGTATCGAATCCCATTAATCCACTATGCAGTTTATTTATAGTCGATTTCCCTTGAAAATGTCAAAAAAAATTTTTTCCTAAAGCGATTATTTCAGTATCGAGATGTTTATTTTGATATCAATTATTCGACACGTGCTGAGACGTTTTGATACATATAAATTGTTAGATACATATGTAAGTGTAGTTTTTTTATTAACACTAGAACGTGAGTACGCCTCGTATTGAGAGAACAATCGAGTAAATGCACTTTTCTTATCGCCCGTTTAAAATGTCGATACGTAATAGAGGAAAATTGGATAATATCGAGCCTCTAATGATTTTGAGTTGTAATTGGGACAATTTTTCATTTATGAGAACAAAAATGCAAGAAGTGGTAGGAAATTTATTTGGCTAGGGATACAACATGGCAAAATATTCCAAAAATGATATAAAAAATTGTTATTAGCAAAAAACCAAAAATGTATTTTTTGTATTTGGATTTACAAAATTGGAATGCATTTTATTAAAAAAATGGGAAAACGTGGTATTGTTAAACTGGCCTGATAATACTCAGGCTCATGATTGATAAAACCGTGACAATATTAATTCCATGAAATGAATTCTCATTCATCACTCAGGAGACAATTTTTCATTTATGAGAACAAAAATGCAGTAAGTTCTAGGAAATTCATTTAGCTAGGGATTCAACATGGCAAAATATTCCAAAAATGATACAAAAAATGTTTATTAGCAAAAAACCAAAAATGTATTTTTTGCACTTGCATTTACAAAATTGGAATACATTTCTCAAAAAAAATGAGAAAACGTGGTATTGCCAAACTGGCCTGATAATACTCAGGCTCATGATTGATAAAACCGTGCCAATATCAATTCCATGAAATTCGATGAGTAGTCACTTTGCACATTTCGTCAGAAACCAATTTTTCATTCATCACTCAGAAGACAATTTTTCATTTATGCGAACAAAAATGCAGTAAGTTATAGGAAATTCATTTGGCTAGGAATTCAACATGGCAAAATATTCCAAAAATGATACAAAAAAAATTTATTAGGAAAAAACCAAAAATGTATTTCTTGCACTTGCATTTACAAAATTGGAATGCATTGTACAAAAAAATAAAAAAAAAACGTCTCTTATAAAACACATTTTCTCAAAAACCCGTTAAAGCACCGAGTCAATGAGTTCATTCGAATTTATTAATTTATTATCTCGTTTATCGATATGAAAACTATTATT
Source organism: Netelia fuscicornis (assembly GCA_946811545.1). Classification (NCBI taxonomy): domain Eukaryota; kingdom Metazoa; phylum Arthropoda; class Insecta; order Hymenoptera; family Ichneumonidae; genus Netelia; species Netelia fuscicornis. Next base: position 43,801,182 of record OX328013.1, read on the forward strand.
ATCACGGGTAATCGTTACAACGATACTGACAAGAATACTATCACTTACGTTAATTATTACTTCTCCGAGATTGTGTAACGTACTTTTCGACGTACGTGCCTAATGACCGGAAATAAATGAGAAGCAATGCGCTCACAAATGTCTCAATTATATAACCATTACCGTTTCGTTACAAATAATTTGTCGGAAATAGAAACGAAGGTAAACCACATGATAAACACGCGGTTCTCATCACTCCGACCTATTTATTATCCTCGTGATATCCGGGATTTGAATACTGGTCTCTCTTTCACGATCCATTACCTTTTCTGTCTCGAGCGACGATAACGTACGCCGCAAATGCGCACGTGAAAATTCGTCTGACGATTCGCAGTAATTCAAAAACCTATACGTCGCGTTTGCGTAAAGAGAATTGCGACGATGTATTTGTTTACTCAACTGTCGAGTACGAGGTTAAAAAAAAAATTTTAAACGTAACGTATTCCCGACGATCGGTTCGATTTAAACGTCTATGAAATTTGTATTAATTTTTTATACATATATTTTTTTTTCTTCGCACAGTCTCTTTTATCTCGTTGGGCGCGAACGATCGTTGTTGAATGACGTTTTCCGGTACGAGTTCGTACTCACGTTGCTTATCGGTGATTAGATATTGCGCGCTTCTGTTTTACGATCGGTCTGGTATGTCGATAATAATTGTTATCACGAAAAAGACGCCACGATTAGTTTGGTTTCTGGTGAAGTACCAAGAAAAAAATACGAAGAAAAAAGAATTTGTACGCGTGTACTAGATCGACGATTGTGTTCGATAGGAAAGACGATTTTTATACGATATCGCGACCTTGTTACTGATTCTCGAAGTTAAAATCAATATTTTGATGATAACCGAAAATTAATCGTTCATAATTAATTGAGTAGCAATTCATTTTTTGATCGACAATTGTGTACGATGAAAATGACAATTTTTGGACGATATCACAATCGTGTTGCCGATTTTCGAAGTCAAAATCAATATTTTGATGATACTCGAAAATTAATCGATCATAATTAATTGAGTAATTCATTTTTCGATCGATCGTAAACACGATTTGTTTATTAAAAATATAAAGAAAAAAATATGAAGAAGCAAGAATTTGTACTTTTGTGCAAGATCGACAGTTGTGTTCGATGAAAAAGACGATTTGTAGATGATTTTGCGAATCTTGTTACCGATTTTCGAAGTCAAAATCAATATTTTGATGATAACCATAAATTAATTGATTAATTCATTTTTCGATCGATCGTAAATACGACTTGTTTATTAAAAATAAAAAGAAATAAGAATGTTTACTCGTCTACTACCTTGCCGTTTGTGTACGCTGAGAAAGACGATTTTTACACGATATCGCAACCTCGTTACCGATTCTCGAAGCGAGGATCAATATTTTGATGATAATCGATAATTCAAAATTGATTAATTCACTTTTCGATCGATCGTAAACCCGGTTTATTTATTATTAACACGATAACAATCAAATCTATTTTTGGGTAAAATTGTTGACAACATTATTGACGACTGAATTGTGTGTCAAGGCGGTCACGCACGTGAGTCACGACGAATCACGTTTTCGCGCTAAGACCGATTTCCGGTTGCCGGTCGGTGCGCCGACCACCTCGACCTTCGACGAGGTGTCATTTCTATCGTAAATTCAACGAATAAGGTCTCAATTTCATTTTTAATTCCTGCTCTGATTACGACAAGAATAAAAAAAAGTCTCTACGTACATTGGCCTCGATTATCAAGATCGTCGGTTTCGATAATGACGATAAAACCGGCGGCGATCGGTATAACGAAATTCTCGATACGAGATCGATCTAACCTGACGTACTTCGTATCAACGATATCAACCAGAAGAACATGCGTGTTTCGCACGTTACAATAGACGTCATTAAAAAAAAACAGATTTTTTTAATTAAAAATAAAATATAAAAAAAAATACCACACGAATCCTCGAGATTATGAACAAAATTCATTGATACAGCTGTCGCTGTAATCGATTGTATTCGAACTGTTATCCAACGATATGTAACAACATTTCGGACACGAACGAATTCGTACTTCGATCTCAAAACGTAGATCGTAGATTTTTAATTATTTTTGTCAAATTTAATATTATTGTCACGTTCGGTCGAAGAGACATCGAATTGTCGATTAATATCAATTGCGAGACGTAATTTAATTCAAGATATAGTCAGTGTTTACAATCTAGCATCGATGTGGGATGATTTTGTGGAATTTAATCGAATGTGTACTTTTCGATTTTTTTGTTATCGATCGTGTATTTCGAGATTTTTGGTTTTTCCGATATCGTTCGATCGTCTTTGTTACGAGTCGTTGTTTTTCTTGTGTATTTTTTTATCGATCATTTCTAATCACTGAAATAAGACGAATGAAAAATTTGAAATTCTTGTTGCAGCTCGATCATGTCGATAAAGAAGAAATCGGTGACGGAAACGTCGGGAAGTCAGATGAACGAGTTCAGTAGCACGTGAGTCACAGCTTGAATATTTCTCTCGTATAAATTTATGTCTGTGTTAGTCCAGACGGGTATGCGGAGATAAAAATGTTCGTGTAAAGTAAAGATAGAGGATTTTCCTATCGAATAGTTCGATACAACGTAATTTTTATTTCAATGTTTATCTAAGATAAGAACTCGATCGGTTCGGACGATCGATCGATCGTTATACATTTTGGTTCATCTCGATCTCTCGTCAAGTCCAATGTGCGACGTCTTTCGTACGATTGATCGAGGGTCTAATCGGCGTTTTAATATTGACCCGATCTCATTGAACGTAGATAAAAAATAAATAAATCGATTGAGAAATCAATACAGACAATATTGATTATTCGATCGACTTTTTTTTATCTTCAAAATACAAACGTTTCTGTTTGTATTTTAAACGGATATAATCTTGGAGAGAAACGTGACTGTGAGTTGGTGTAAAGCGATGGACGCATGGTCGATATTTTTTTTTAACCGCGATCGTCGATCGGCGCCTCGAAAAGACTCGAAATTTAATCGATATGAAAATTTCACGTTATTCTCATCAAAAAATGAAGATAAGAATCTGGGAATTCCGTGGTTGAAGAGGAAGATAGAGATCGATTCTTGATATTCTCTTTGTATCTTAATCAAACATGGAGGCTTAAAATCGATAGTGACAATTTAAATAAATAAAAAATCAATGAATGTAGAAAAGTTCGAATTTGAGATGATTAGTAACAATTTTTTTTCATCGTAGGACGAAGATAAACCCGACGACTGTCATTGGAGAATATCACGAGAAAGATGAACTATACAATCCCTTCGACCATCGCGACAAAAAAGATGCAAATTCGTGAGTACCCATTTTTCAATTTTCTTATTTTGTTAAAAAATTATCAGAAATTTTTCTATGATGACTATTTAGTCATAAATGAATTTATATATTAATAATATTTGTATATAATATAGATATATTTAATATATAATAATATAATAATAATATAAATTAATATATGTAATATAATATTACTAATATTTGTATATTATATATTTATATATTATATATTTACATATAATATAAAAAAATTATATTATATATATTTATATATAATATAAATATATTTAATATGTAATAATATAATAATAATATATTATATAATATTAATAATGTTTATATATTAATTTTTATATTATATATCTATATATTAATAATATATTAATTATATTATTAATATATATAATATAATTAATTATATTAATTCATTATTCTAACATATATGTTAGAATAATTGTTATATTTTTTATTTATTTATAATTATTATTGTAATTGTAATTATTATTTGTATTTAATTTTAGTTTGATTTACTAATTAATATATATTATTAATATATAGATATATAATATACAAAAATTAATATATAAATATTATCAATATTATATTATATATTATTATTATATTATTATACATTAAATATATTTATAATTTTTTATTATAATTAATAATAATAACAATAATTAATTGACAATTAATTATTATTATTAACGATCCTTATTCGTATAAAATTTTTCAACGACTGATTTTTCAACTTGATCATTTTTCGAAAAAAAAAAAAAAAACAGAGATCTGGGCTCGCTCGCTCACCTCGTCAAGTCGTCACTTGGCTCGGGAATCCTTGCTATGCCGAACGCCATAAGAAACGGTGGCCTACTCTTCGGCGGCGTTGGCACCATTATCCTTGGTATAATTTGTGCTCACTGCGTTCACATACTCGTCAAATCCTCCCACGTATTGTGCAGGCGAACGAAAACACCGATGATGACGTACGCGGAGACGGCACAGGCCGCTTTTCATTGTGGTCCTAAGCCTGTTCGTAGATACGCGAATTTTATGAAGACCTTCGTAAATGCCTCGTTATGCGCCACTTACGTAGGTGGCGCTTGCGTCTACGTCGTCTTCATCTCCGAATCGATCAAACAAGTAAGATCGGCTTTCGTATCGTAATTAAAAAAGAAATTAATTATCTCAATTATTAATCAATATTAAATATAATTATAACGATAAGAATACTTGAACGATGCTTATTTATTTTTTGTTTTTGTTTAATTTTTATAAAGGTGACGGATTATCACATGGAAATGGACATAAATAAAAGATTGTACATGGTCGCGCTCATTCCGGCGTTCGTCTTACTCGCGCAGATCCGGAATCTCAAGTACCTCGTGCCGTTCTCCGTCCTTGCAAATATTTCCATAATGATCGGTCTTGGTTTGACCCTGTACTTCATATTCGAAGACATCCAGCCGATAAGCAGCGTAGACATGTTCTCGAGCATTAAACAATTGCCGATCTTTTTCGCGACTGTGATTTTTGCCATCGAGGGCATTGGAGTTGTGAGTAATTTTTTGATTTTTCTTTTTCAATTTCTATTTCATCTTTTTTTCAATTTTAATCTGATTTTTTTTTCAATTTTAATTTGATATTTTTTTTCAATTTTAATTTGATTTTTTTTCAATTTTAATTTGATTTTTTTCAATTTTAATTTGATTTTTTTCAATTTTAATTTGATTTTTTTTCAATTTTAATTTGATTTTTTTTCAATTTTAATTTGATTTTTTTTTCAATTTTAATTTGATTTTTTTTCAATTGTAATTTAATTTTTTTTCAACTTCAATTTGATATTTTTTTCAATTTTATTTTGATTTTTTTTTCAATTTTAATTTGATTTTTTTTTCAATTTTAATTTAATTTTTTTTTTATTTTAATTTGATTTTTTTCTTGTTTTTCTTCTAAAATGGAAATCGTTGTTATTCAATATTTAATTGAAATTGTATCGTGTTTTGTAGGTAATGCCGGTTGAAAACAGTATGGAAAAACCGCAACATTTTATCGGTTGTCCCAGCGTTCTCAATATAACAATGACGATCGTCGTGTCGCTTTATGCAATTATGGGAATTTTCGGTTATCTGAGATACGGCAAGGATACCGCGTCGATCATCACCTTGAACCTCTACACGCCCGACCCGTGAGTTTTCTTTGTTTTTCAACCTTTAACTCAGTTGACATGTTTATTTATGAATTCGTGGTAAAATAAAATCGAAGGAAAAGAATGGAAAGGAAAAAAAAAAGAAAAAAATCCAAGAAAACCCATTTGTTTTTATATTATATGGAATTCATGAATATTTTTGATCCGTGGGTTTCTTCATTTTTTAACCTTTAACTCAGTTGACACATTTTTTATGAACTCGTGGTAAAATTAAATGGAAAGAAAAGAAGCTAAGGAAAAAAAGACAAAAAAAAACAAAAAAACGCATTTTCTTTTTTAATATTGTACGAAATTTATAAATATTTTTGATCCGTGAATTTTCTTCATTTTCCAACCTTTAACTCAGTTAACACGTTTTTTTATGAACTCGTGATAAAATAAAATCGAAAGAAAAGAATGGAAAGGAAAAAAAGACAAAAAAACGCATTTTTTTTTTAATATTGTACACAATTTATGAAAATTTTGATCCGTGAGATTTCTTCATTTTCCAACCGTTAACTCAGGTGACACTTTTTTTTATAAACTCGTGGTAAAATAAAATCGAAAGAAAATAATGGAAAGCAAAAAAAGACAAAAAAACAAAAAAACGCATTTTTTCTTAAATTGTAAGCACTTCGTGACAATTTTTGATCCGTGAGATTTCTTCATTTTCCAACCTTTAACTCACAATCAGTTCACACATTTTTTAAGAACTCGCGGGAAAATAAAATCGAAAGAAAAGAATGGAAAGGAAAAAGACAAAAAAAAACGCATTTTTTTAAATATTGTACGCAATTCATGAACATTTTGATCCGTGAGATTTTTTCATTTTCCAACCTTTAACTCAGTTGACACATTTTATATGAACTCACGGGAAAATAAAATCGAAGGAAACGAATGGAAAGGAAAAAAGACAAGAAAACAAAAAAAACGCATTTTTTTAAATATTGTACAGAATTCATAAATATTTTTTATCGTGAAATTTCTTCATTTTCCAACCTTTAACTCAGTTGACACATTTTATATGAACTCGTGAAAAAATAAAATCGGAACAAAACAATGGAAAGAAAAAAAAAGACAAAAAAAAAAAACATTTTTTTTTAATTGTAAACACTTCATGACAATTTTTGATCCGTGAGATTTCTTCATTTTTCAACCTTTAACTCAGTTGCCACATTTTATATGAACTCGTGGTAAAATAAAATCGAAAGAAAAGAATCTAAGGAAAAAAGAAGAAAAAAAAAAGAAGAAAACGCATTTTTTGCAACATTGAACAACGAGCCGCTAGATCGTACGGAATTCATGAATATTTTTGCGATAGCGCAAACTTGAAACGACGTATCGACTCGCGGTCGCGGAAAGTCGTCATCGCACACTTTTTATCTCAAATAACGTTTTTTTTATCTACCGTTTTCTTTTTGTTCGCAGTCTTGCTCAAGCGGTCAAACTTCTTATCGCCTTGGCGATTCTTTTCACCTACGCACTTCAATTCTTCGTTCCGTTGGAAATCATATGCTCGGCGGTTAGGCCGATGATCGCGCATCGTTACGCCGCGATCAGTGAAATCGCTATCAGAACTTTCCTTGCATTGTTCACCGGTAAGTTTGCTCGACGATCGAAAACGTCAAATTTTCATTCGTACGAATCGAGAAGTAAAAATTTGTTATTTGTTTAATTACAGTCGCTATCGCTGCCGCGGTGCCGGTACTCGAACCCTTCATATCACTCGTAGGTGCTGTATTTTTCTCGATTCTCGGTATTTGCATACCGGCGATCGTCGAGACGATTTGTTGCTGGGAAGCTCATCTCGGCAGATTCAAATGGAGGCTAATTAAAAATTTTCTTCTCATCGCATTCGCGGCTTTCGCGCTTCTCACGGGTACATGGGTATCGGTAAATCTCATTATAGAAAGTTACACGGGCAAAGATAAATGAACTACGAATATTGAATTTTTGTACTTTCGTGAAAATCATTTTTATTCGCACCAAGTGTCCCAGCTCCTGATCATCCAACGAACGTTAACAACGTTTATCATCATTTCCGTGAAAAACAATACAAACAAACAAACTTTATCTACCGAGAGGATTCAAATCTGGAAATTAAACGATCGATCAAAATGGGAGATACAAATCGATCTTTATCGTTAAGGAAAGGTCGAATCGGTAACGATATTTCACAACGAAGAAGTCATTTATATTTAAATAGTGCTGTGCAATTACCAATTCGTATTAAGGACTCGTGCCTGTAAAATTATTAACGTAAATTGGATAACGCCGCTAAAAACCGATTCTCGATCTTCGAACGATTCTTCTCTCGGGCGTTCGAGTTTTCCGATTGGTACGCGCGATCACGGATTCCAGAGGTTTGAGCGAAGAGATGTTCCAACGATCTCCGTTGGTGTAAGCGTTCAAATAGATCGCCATGACTATCAGAAATATTCCAACGACGAGAGGAACGTAGATGAGATACGCCAAGAGCCTGCGGAGTCTGTGGATCTGAATGATCGGTCCAATAAGCTCGATATCGGCAACTTTGTCCTGACAAGTTGTAATAATAAAATTGAAACTTTTGTTATTAACGACGATCGATTAAAATCAACGATCATCGAGATACGAGTTTGAGAAAACGATCGAAGCTCGCAAAACGATTGAAATCGGTTAATTATATATTAATATTTCTAAGCACGAACCTCCTCGGCCCAAAGGATCGGAAAATATCCTTCGCTGACATTCCAGAGCATATCGACGACCGGCGATTGGATGATTTTTGCGTTCAGCTGTATCTTCTTCGATCCCGCGAGAGGAACGCCAGTCAATGGCTCGATCGTTACGTAGGTCGAATGAGCAGTTTTGTTTGGACGAATATTCTTGGCGTAAGCCAGAAGCGAAGGATCACCGTGCAAGAAATGAGGCTCGGAATAAAACATCGGTGCTTGCTGAGACAAATTATTATACACAAATATATATAAATAAGATGTAAGATACGATAGTAAGTTTGATAATTAATTTTTCTAAATTTATACCATTAGATAATTAAGCCTGAGAATTAATTAAATAAAAATAATCAAACCTGACAAGTTTAATAATTAATTTTTCTAAATTTATATCATTAGATAATTAAGCCTGAGAATTAATTAAATTAAAATAGTCAAACCTGACAAGTTTGATAATTAATTTTTCTAAATTTATACCATTAGATAATTAAGCCTGAGAATTAATTAAATAAAAATAGTCAAACCTGACAAGTTTAATAATCAATTTTTCTAAATTTATATCATTAGATAATTAAGCCTGAGAATTAATTAAATTAAAATAGTCAAACCTGACAAGTTTAATAATCATTTTTTCTAAATTTATATCATTAGATAATTAAGCCTGAGAATTAATTAAATTAAAATAGTCAAACCTGACAAGTTTGATAATCAATTTTTCTAAATTTATATCATTAAATAATTAAGCCTGAGAATTAATTAAATTGAAATAGTCAAACCTGACAAGTTTGATAATCAATTTTTCTAAATTAATATCATTAGATAATTAAGGCAGAGAATTAATTAAATTAAAATACTCAAACCTGATAAGTTTAATAATTAATTTTTCTAAATTTATACCATTAGATAATTAAGCCTGAGAATTAATCAAATAAAAATAATCAAACCTGACAAGTTTAATAATCAATTTTTCTAAATTTATATCATTAGATAATTAAGCCTGAGAATTAATTAAATTAAAATAGTCAAACCTGACAAGTTTGATAATTAATTTTCCCAAATTTATATCATTAGATAATTAAGCCAGAGAATTAATTAAGTTAAAATAATCAAACCTGACAAGTTTAATAATTAATTTTTCTAAATTTATGTCATTAGATAATTAAGTCTGAGAATTAATTAAATAAAAATAGTCAAACTTGACAAGTTTAATAATCAATTTTCCTAAATTTATATCATTAGATAATTAAGTCTGAGAATTAATTAAATAAAAATAGTCAAACTTGACAAGTTTAATAATCAATTTTCCTAAATTTATATCATTAGATAATTAAGCCAGAGAATTAATTAAATTAAAATAGTCAAACCTGACAAGTTTGATAATCAATTTTTCTAAATTTATATCATTAGATAACTAACCCTGAGAATTAATTAAATAAAAATAGTCAAACTTGACAAGTTTAATAATCAATTTTCCTAAATTTATATCATTAGATAATTAAGCCAGAGAATTAATTAAATTAAAATAGTCAAACCTGACAAGTTTGATAATCAATTTTTCTAAATTAATATCATTAGATAATTAAGGCAGAGAATTAATTAAATTAAAATACTCAAACCTGACAAGTTTAATAATTAATTTTTCTAAATTTATACCATTAGATAATTAAGCCTGAGAATTAATCAAATAAAAATAATCAAACCTGACAAGTTTAATAATCAATTTTTCTAAATTTATATCATTAGATAATTAAGCCTGAGAATTAATTAAATTAAAATAGTCAAACCTGACAAGTTTAATAATTAATTTTCCCAAATTTATATCATTAGATAATTAAGCCAGAGAATTAATTAAGTTAAAATAGTCAAACCTGACAAGTTTAATAATTAATTTTTCTAAATTTATATCATTAGATAATTAAGCCTAAAAACTAATTAAATTAAAATAGTTAAACCTGACAAGTGGTTAAGTCGATAATTCCCATAGGTGGACAAACAGGTTGCCTTTTCACCAAAGGACAATAACACAGAGTATTGTTCGCTTCCCAGGCACTATCTTGCATTTCGTAACGCCATCCTGTCAAACCATTGATCACAACTTCTTCCTTGAATTCTATGTTCACCCATCTTCGTGAGAAGAAGAAACACAAAAATCAGCAAATCGGTATAGTTCGTAATCGCTAGTTTCATATCTTCTAAATTGTTGTGACGATAATTAATTATCGTTCTTATAATTACCGACAGATCTGCGACTCATAAGTCAAAAGGAATCTCGATTTTGTCAGTGCCGGTGGCCAATTAATCGAATCGGTACCAGCTATCGTGTTGCAATTCGCGCCTTGCCAGAATTTCTGCACGTGTTTACCTTTGAACGACGTTGTGTCGCCCAATAAACTTTTATTTTTCACTCCACGATTCACCGTCATCGGGCCTTGACCGGTACCGTTCAACTACGAGTCAAAAAATAATTGCAAATCTTTATTTTTGTTTAATTGTTTAATTATAAATTTACGAGTTGATAAAAATCGATATCAACCCTCTCGAAAAAGCTCCAGCTATAGACACCCTCCTTATCCGTGTCTTTTATACCGTCTGGCTTTTTGCCCATGAGAACTCCACATATGATCTTAAGTTCTTTGTATTTGTTGACGTCGCATTCCATGGGCAAACCCTTGAAGAGAACCTGGCCTACTTTTGCTCGAACGAATATATCGTCCATGTCGGGAAATAATTTTTGTATATCGTTTCCAAGTTTTTTCAGGAAACTTGGAAAAGCTGTAACTATCTAAAATTTGAAAGAATTTCAAAGTTTTTGTTTTGTAAAGTTGCAATTATTGCAAAGGTGTGTGTGTTTTTTATAGGATTAAATTATAATGAAATTTATACCATGCCAATGGTACCCATATAGGCGGAATTTACAATGGTAATTTCGTCATCTTCGCTGCCTGCTGATAATTGTTTATTGAAATAATAATATCGCGTTGACAAGAATTCCACCTCGTCGGTTTCTTCGTTGATCTTGAGAACTTCTTTCTTAGTGTTCATGCTAAATTTTAATCGGAATGAAACCGAAACAAATTTATAGTGATAGTTTGAAAGATTTTTTTTTCATTTTTAAAAAAGTCACAAAAAAAATGCAATAAATGTACATTTTTTCATATCTGAAAATGTTTTGCTCGGTCGATAACCATCTGTCGATAAAAAGGGCCAAATTCTGGCGGAAAACATTAATGGCATTGAAAATAGAAAAAAAAAGTGGTTCGCTCACTTGTAAACGTAAGGACCCATTTCCCGAAATTCTGGGGTAGCTCCTTCCATTATTTCGTCCGGATTCAAAACGTCGAAAAGATGAACTCGAAAAAAAAGGTCCATTTCGTACCATTTCTTGTCGTATCCTAGGGTACCCTCGACTAATTCGAGCTCCTACGTGCGACATATTATTTCATATAAAAAAATTTTTTTTTTTTATTTTAGAACATTTTAAGTAAAAATAAAAATTATCGACTTACCCTTCCGGTCTCGGTTTGAACTAATTTAACGTGTGGCTGATCATAAATCAAATACACCGATAAACTTATCAACGCGAGTCCGTACAAATACGGAAGAATTTTTGAACATTTCGAATTTTTGCGCATTTTGAAAAAAAAAACGTTAGCTTATTACACCACTACCGAGTGAGTGACGGAAAATACTGAAAATTGCAGAAGTATAAAGTGTCATGTGGCGTCGTAACTTTGCACGAGATTTAGTACGATAATAAATGGATTTTTAAAACGTTGAAAGTTTTAATGTCGCGGTATAGTCACGCTATGTTAAATAATTTATAAGATATAAAATGTCTGTTATTAAGTTCAAGCACGCTTCGGGAGCGAAATCATTAAATTAATCAATTTTGTTATCCGATGATGATAAGAAAAGATTTCTGATATATCGAACGAGTTTTATTTAAAAAATGCCGCCATTTTTCTGCAAGATGGCGCTGGGGAATTTTTCGGCTGGATCGACGTGCGATGTTAAACTCGATGCAGTCGTGGATTTAGACATGGCGGCGCTCAACTGTTCCGGTTTTGAACGTTAATTTACGTCAATAAATATCCGTACAGTGGAAATTATGACGAGTTATACTCGTTTATAAGACCTCTGTGAAGGACGGCTGTGATAGTTGAACAAAATCCGCGTGTTGTCTGTTAAAAATCGTGGCAAAACAACGATATACGGTAGAGTGTTATCTCGGTGCTCATAACCTCAATCGAACGTTGGTGTGATTTTTTTTTCTTCGTTAATTCAAATATACAATGGCAATGAATGAGAGCTTCAATTTTGCCGAATTATGCAGACTATGCTCGTTGAAGAGTAATCATCAGTTACAAATATTTGACAAGGAGGGCGAACAGCGTCAGTTGCTGTTTAAGATTCGTTCCTGTATACCTACTGTAGTAAGTTATCAATTTCTTAATATTGTTCTTAGTTTCTTTACTGAGACGAAGAATAGTCGATAGGTATTTGAAATGAAAATCATAAGATATACAGCCTAAGTAATAGACGCTATTATGAATTCCACTCGAGCTCATGAACATGCAAAGCGTTTCAATAAATCAAGAGCACTCGCAATCAATTTTAATAGCGTTCCGCATGGTCATATATGATCTCTGTTATTCTATGAAACAAATTACTCAAATACCTGTTATTGCAACAAGAGGCATTTCATTTTCTCTAAATATCCTTAATTTCTTTGATTGCAGATAACCAAGGAAGATGCGTTACCTAAGAATATTTGTCAAAAGTGCGTCTACAAACTTGATATGTTTTATGAATTTCGAGTGAGCTGCATGACGACGGATACAGTTTTGAAAAATTATGCGGATAGTGTAAAACATATTGCTGCATCAGTGAATAATCAAGTAAGTATATAAAAATATCTATAATGCATATATAACAAAAACCTTCGCAGAGTCAATCACGAACGACAGTCGTCGAAGAAAAACTAATCGCCTCAATTAGTCTTAACTGGTAAATTGAAATAACAGTAAACCCACGTTTATTCAATGTTATCATATGTTAAGACTACCAAGATTTTATTAATTTAAAAAGAATGGTACAAAAATTAGAAACCATTACAATTGAGCTATGGGACTAAATATACCTATAGCTCAATCTACGGATAACAAAATTAACATTTTTAACTATCATCCGTAAGACGAGTCATTTTCTATTTGTTTGTCAACACTCATTAATCATTGACTCTTGGTACTTATTTCTATAAACCTTGCTAACAATCATACAGTCTACTCTCTACTTCCCACAGAATAGTCCCGGAACTGTTAATCCCTGTCTAGTTTATAAACCTTACAGAGACTAAAAAAAAGATTCCTATCTGGATCTTGAACGGCAACGTATCACCTTAAAACTGAACAATCAGCAGGATGTTCCATTCACCTCATCTATACGAAGGCTAACGGCTGGTCAGTTGCTAATAATTGTACTCATGGCATTATGTCCAGAATTAGCAAAAAGTCGATCTCAATAATCCCACCATGCTCACCCACGCGCTATATCTATACGCAATGAGCAAAGCGAGAGTGTAATCGTCATTGGGGACTGGTTCTCGCTGCTGCTGTTATTGATCCGCGCAGGTTCGCTGTAGTATCCGCGTCGCACAGACGGAAAGCGAAAGTCATCGAGACAACAGTTCTGCTTTCTACATTGGCGAATGGGCTTCTTCTCTCCTTCTCTGGTCCGCTTTCGATTCTGTCTAGTGATTCGATTCTCCCTTCTACCTTCTCACAGGCGATATGGTGGACACCATAAGAATCAACAGCCCAGTACCAACACGACAAAGCACACAGAGGCACGAGAGATCAAAGATCACACCTATGAGAGAAACGGCCTTTCGGCTCTCGGTGTTTGCGCATGTGTTTGTACAACTCCGTGGGTGTCGAGCACCGCTGCTTATCATTCCCTCTCCCGTTCTCGGACCCGTCCGGATTGGAACGGACCGACTCGCACGACACATCACCACGGCACAGATCCTCCCCTGATTTTTCGCACGGACATTCTCGTGCGAGAGAGTGTTTGTGCCCGGCAAACAGAACCCGGGCACTGCACAGGTGCGCGTCTACGGCGCCTTCCAGCCTCAAATCCCGAGAAAAACCTGTTTCCTCTTGTGCGAACGCAACCGTTGGGCCTGTCGCTCGAGCCCGAGAGCCTCGGGAGAAGAACTCGAACGTATCACATCAGGCACCGGTGTTTCGAGTCCGAGCGAGATGGACGAAGAACGTGGACAAAAGAGAAGCAGAAAAAATGTATATGTATAAAAAAAAAGGGAGATAAACGCGAAGGAGTAAGAGAGATGGGAATATTTCTTCTTTCTCGTTTTCACTCCTCGCTGAGAGACTCGAGCTTGAATGTAAAACGGTGTGTGGCGGTTAAGAGGCGGAGGAACGAAACTGCCTCGACACACGGTCCTGTGTGTGATGGCTGCGTCGATCCACGACGCCCTAACTGCTACTGTATAGGCGTATGGTTTATGTATGTATCGTCGTTGAAAATCAGAGAGAGATTCGGAGTAGGGTGAGCGACGTGCAGGGTTTGACTGTTGGCATGGCCAATAACTACCTTTGTAACGCTGCACAGCCACAGTTTTTTTGATGCCATTCACTAGTGGGATACAACCCTAGTTTTTAGCCACATTATCGAGGTCCTGATGATGTTAACATCTCCGAGAGGAATTGTGGCTTTGTTTGTGGTTTGCAAAGAACAAACTCATCCACTTTTATAAACAATTATTGGGATAGTCGAACCAATCGTGGATTTTTTTTTATGACGTACTGGAAGAATTTGAAAATTGTTTGGAAGATTGGCTTCTTCTTGTTACAAAACAAGGATTATAAATTCTGTAAAATGTGCCAATTCATGGCACCACTTCCTCATCCTTTACTGCTAGAAACGAAGTTGACAAAATAGAGTAATTCTATATTCACGTTTATGGAAAACGACTAGGTCGTCTCTCGCTCCTCGCATACATAAAACCCAAAGTCAAATCCAAACTCAAACCCTAGTTTTTAGCCACATTACCAAAATCCCGATGATGTTAACATCTCCGAGAGGACTTTTATAAACAATTATTGGGATAGTGGAACTAATCGTGGATTTTTCTGTATGAAATTCTGTTACACTGGAGCAATTTGGAAATTGTTGATGTTAGGAAGATTGGCTTTTTTTTGGTCACAGAACAAGGATTGTAAGTTTTGTAAAATTTGCCTATTTATGGCACCTCTTCCTCATCCCTTATTGCCAGAAACGTGGTTGACAAAATGGAGTAATCCTATATAGATGTTTATGGAAACCGACTAGGTCATCTCTCGCTCCTCGCGCACATAAAACTATAACTTTTCCCTACTCTAGCCTCGTCTAGTCTAGTCTAGTCTAGTCTAGTCAACTCCTCCTTCTCCTCTTCCTCCTCCACGCTTCTATTTCCCGCTACTCGTTCCTCGCTCTCCGTCTCCCACCCTCTTTATCGCTGCCCTACCGTGGCACGCTGGGCCGCCTGCAGCAGCCCTTCCTCCTCTCAATGTCAGTGTCAAGGTCAGCGGGCCGACGCACCGCGCTTGCTGGTGGCAGACGAGCGGAGACAGAGTAAGAGAGGAGGGAGGAAAGCGATCGAGAGAAGAGGGAAGCCTAGCGGCAACGGACGGGCGTCCCGAGAGTAGGAAAGAGATGGAAAAAGACAACAAGAGAAGTCCGACGCAGTCTCGTCGATGGTTCCCTTTTTACCTCTTTTTTTCTTCCTCCTCCCTCTCCTCTCTTTCGCACCGTTCGCGAAACGTCCATGGGGACACTTCGCAGAGGATTTGCTCTTCCTTAGGCAAAAGGGACAAGATAACAAGGCCTGTTCCTGACCAAAATGACACGACAGCGACCTTCTTTTTGTCTCGAAACCGTGAGTACCGGTAGTTTTTCCGGAGATGAGCCGTCCCTAGTGGCAGGACCTTCGCGCCGAACCTCTCAACCTTTAATCTTCCATCGTTTCATCTCCTTCTCTCCTCCTCCTCTTCTCTTCCACTCCATTTCTCTCTCTCCCTCTTTCTGCCTATCTATCTTTTCGCCAGATAGTTCTCTCTCGCTCCCTCTCCTCCCATCTTCGTTGCTATGCTATATTGTCCATCTCTCTTTCTCTCTCTCTTTCTCTCCTCTCTCCATCCGTTTCGGTGACTGGCTCGGCTCGTCCGACGCGCCAGTCTTTCCTCTCTCGTCGTCTGCCACGCTGCTGCATTCCGCTCGTCGCCAAAGCCCGCGTGTGTGAACAGACCTCTCTCCCTCCTTCGACCTCCCTTGCTCCCAAACGGGAGAGGCTATCCTCGATATATCTCGTTTACTGTACGCGAACTGGGATAGCGAACCTTCGAGTTTACCTCGTCACCCGCATAAGCAACCTCCTCCTGCCCATTGTACCCTTTTGTCCTCTTCCTCCTCCTCCTTCCTCCATCCTTCAGCCCTTCTATTCTCCCGCCTCGCTTCGTCACCTCGTGTTGCATTCTCCCATCGCTCCCTTTGTGACTTTGTTTTCTTCTCTTTGTAAATTATTCTCTCTCCTCCTGGACGTTTCTTCCTCCAGCGTTGAAAATCTTCCGTTTCGTCGATTCTTCGCTGTCCCCGAGGCTTCGTCCAGATACAACGAGGGCTCGACCACCACGACAACAACGGCCTTTTCGCTCCACGATACGAGGACGGAAGTGCTCCCGGCGAGGTCTCTCCCTCGCCAGGTACTCGCATCCCCCTCCTCTCCTCTTGTACTCTCTCTCTCTCCCTGTATTCTCTTCGTCCCTCGGACTACTCCACCGTCCAAGCTCTCGCTTACCACCTACTACTACAGTTCAGGCTCTCTCGCTCTCCGCGCAGGGGGCACTTGGCCAAAGTGTTCTCGTTCCTCGCGTCGAGACCTCTCCTCTCCCTCTCGACGATTCTCCACCGAGTTTTCCGGGTGTATATAATAACGTACATAGACACACTTTCACCGTGACTATTTTCTTTTCCCTCTTACATTTCCAACTGTGTCATAAAACAAAAAAGAACCCATCGCTCCTCCCATTTCCCCTAAAAACAACAAACCCAAACCAAAACCCAGTGCTCTTGAGAATTATCTCTCCCCCTACTCCAGCAATATCTTCAGTGTTTCCAGCGATCAAAATAGTGCTGTGAAAGTGACCTTTGAAAGAAAGCAATTCGTCGAAGGACATCCCTCCAGCGATACCTGGAATTAAAAACGGATAAACGTCGATTAAAAAAAAAAGAAACTTTATAGTGAATATTGAGAATAAGAATAAAACGTCCAGATCGAATTCTTTCCAAGAAGCTCGAGTTTTGTCGAAACGCAGCTACGACGTTCCGTCGGATATTATTGCCGCGTTGTGCACATACTCGGCGGTTTCCTCCGGACTCCTCCGCGGCCGTGGTGGTCTGTCTCTCTCGTTGCTCGTGGATCGATACACACCGAGGAGGAGAGTAGGCACGAAGCTTGGCCTCTGTGTGCGTTATACCGCGTCCTCTTGTGTATATGTGTCTTTCTACGTTAGTGTGTATTTGCTTTTACGTGTTTGGTGCCGAGTTGTGTGTGCGGCGCGTCGTCTAGACCCCGCGGACCTTCAGGGGGACCTACCATTTCGCTCCAGCTCGCTCGTTCATTCGACGGAAGACTCAACGCGCGCTCTCTTGCCTCGTTGTACCCCACGATGCGCCACGGCGCTGTGTAAAGCCCCAAAACCAATGCTTCCCCTTCGACCAACCAAAGGAATCCTTCCCTTCGTTCTCTCGCTCTTACTCTCCTCGATCGTTCGCTCTTCTTCTTATTCTTATTCTTGTTCTTATTCCTTTCTCTCTCATCCCTCACGTGACCAGAACAACATTGCGCCTGGATTTTATGGAGCTACCTCGCTACGCCGCTCCGTCGTACCGCTACGGCAGCTCTTCGGTGAATATTTCGTTTTGTTTCTCAGCTCAACGTGGAGGAGAACGCTTTTTGTTATAATGAGGAGTTTTCTTCTTCTTTTTTTATGAATTTTTTTTTTTTCAAGTTTTTGGTTAATGGAGTAAGGTATTTTTTTTTATGTATTGGGAATGAAGCCAGGAAGTGGTGGTGTTT
Source organism: Netelia fuscicornis (assembly GCA_946811545.1). Taxonomy (NCBI): domain Eukaryota; kingdom Metazoa; phylum Arthropoda; class Insecta; order Hymenoptera; family Ichneumonidae; genus Netelia; species Netelia fuscicornis. Next base: position 43,819,579 of record OX328013.1, read on the forward strand.
ATGTTGGGATTTGTTTTTTTTCTTTCTAAATTTTTTTGCAAAGATTTGGTTAAGGAAATAAGGTATTTTTTTATGTATTTGGAACGAAGCGAGGAAGGGTTGGTGTTTATGTTTGGTTTGCTTCTTTTTCTTTCTAAATTGTTTGTGTATTTGGGGAGGAAGTGGAGGTGTTTATGTTGGGTTTTCTTTTTTTTTCTTTCTGATTTTTTTTGCAAGGATTTGGTTAAGAAAGTAAGGCATTTTTTTTTATGTATTTGGAACAAAACGAGGAAGGGTTGGTGTTTATGTTGAGTTTTGTTCTTTTTCTTTCTAAATTGTTTTGCAAGGGTTAACAAAGTAAAGATTTTTTTATGTATTTGGAACGAAGCGAGGAAGGGTTGGTGTTTATGTTTGGTTTGCTTCTTTTCTTTCTAAATTATTTGTGTATTTGGGGAGGAAGTGAAGGTGTTTATGTTGGGTTTTCTTTTTTTTTCTTTCTGAATTTTTTTGCAAGGATTTGGTTAAGAAAGTAAGGCATTTTTTTTATGTATTTGGAACGAAGCGAGGAAGGGTTTGGGTTTATGTTGAGTTTTGTTCTTTTTCTTTCTAAATTGTTTTGCAAGGGTTAAGAAAGTAAAGATTTTTTTTTATGTATTTTGAACGAACCAAGGAAGGGTTGGTATGTATGTTGGGTTGGTATGTATGTTGGGTTTTTTTTCTTTCTAAATTGTTTTGCAAAGACTTGGTTAAGAAAGTAAGGCATTTTTTTTTGTATTTGGAACAAAACGAGGAAGGGTTGGTGTTTATGTTGGGTTTTTTTTCTTTCTAAATTTTTTTGCAAAGATTTGGTTAAGAAATTAAGGAAATTTTTTATGTATCTGAGATCAACGTGTAGGACAAGATATTTGCAATAGTGAGAATTTCTCTTCTTCTTTTTGGAAGGATTTGGTTAAGGAAAATAAGGAAATTGTTTATGTATTTGGAACAAAACGAGGAAGTGTTGGTGTTTATGTTGGTTTTTCTTCTTTTTCTTTCTAAATTGTTTTGCAAGGATTTGATTAAGAAAATAAGGAAATTTTTTACTTATCTGCAACAAATGGAGGAAGTGTCGCGTTTACAGCGTTTATGGACACAAATATCATTACGTTCGTGGCACAATGTAAACATTGTACTCATTATATTCGTGCGTAACGCGATTTGTTTTATGTACAGTTGTCGAGTTTCATTGAACGCAGATATCTTGGGAATTTATATAGCTACTTCCGGTAGACAGTATGAACGAAAAGAACGAATCTTTGTTCCTCTTTTCGTTAGGGATAGAGAGTTAATACATTTTTTTATGTTTCTTATGAAACTATTTAAATAAAGGAAAATTAGTCGTCAATTATTCTTAGAATAATTATCAAAGTTCCATCGTTATTAATTTTGTCTTTCAACCTAGTTTGTCTAATAAAAACAAAATTCAATAAAAAAACAATCACGTTTAATTTTCTTTTTTTATGTTTCTTATGAAACTATTTAAATAAAGGAAAATTAGTCATCAATTATTCCTAGAATAATTATCAAAGTTCCATCGTCATTAATTTTGTCTTTCAACCTAATTTGTCTAATAAAAACAAAATTCAATAAAAAACAATCGCGTTTAATTTTCTGATAAAATAGAATTGATAATTTTTATAAACGATAGTACACTAAATAATAAATTAACGTTTTCAATTACACAAAATTTATATAAATATTATTTTTAATTCGACGTTTATCGACCTAAAATTCCAATGTAAAATTATTCGAATCCGTCGACGTTTAATTTTCTGATAAAATAGAATTGATAATTTTCATAAACGATAGTACAATAAATAATAAATTAACGTTTTCAATTAAACAAAATTTATATAAATATTATTTTAAATCCAACGTTTATCGACCTAAAATTCCAATGTAGAATTATTCGAATCCGTCGACGTTTAATTTTCTGATAAAATAGAATTGATAATTTTTGTAAACGATAGTACAATAAATAATAAATTAACGTTTTCAATTAGACAAAATTTATATAAATATTATTTTAAGTCCGACGTTTATCGACCTAAAATTCCAACGTAAAATTATTCGAATCCGTCGACGTTTAATTTTCTGATAAAATAGAATTGATAATTTTCATAAACGATAGTACAATAAATAATAAATTAACGTTTTCAATTAGACAAAATTTATATAAATATTATTTTAAATCCGACGTTTCATTTTCTGATAAAAGAGAATTGATAATTTTTATAAACGATAGTACAATAAATAATAAATTAACGTTTTTAATTAGTCAAAATTTATGTAAATATTATTTTAAGTCCGACGTTTATCGACCTAAAACTCCAATGTAAAATTATTCGAATCCGTCGACTAAACGTTGATATACGACGAGATCTTTTATATCTCGGTTGCAATGCTGCTGCATCGTACGAAGAACGTAGCAAACCCCGCAGCAACGGCTCGTCCATTCGACAATTTAAACTTCTCCAACAACCGTGCCCCTGGCTCAGGGTTATGACCGCATAAACGATCGGCGTCATTGGTCGAGAAGACACGATCTTGCCACAGAGAGAAAAAGAAAGAAAATAAAAGATAGAGAACACGTACGTCGACAGAGTCAATCGACCAAGACGTTTGTATTTCACGAGATTTGGTTACGACTTATGCATCATTGGATCTGCGTCTTTGACCGTAGTTACTGATAAGACGAAATTTACTACGCACGGACTGGCGACGATAACATAATCGAGAAAGAAAAAAACAACAACAGGAAAATACTTAAGGTTTATTAAAACGTGAGAACGTTTTATCTTAGACGATATGCGGAACAAAACTGGACAATAGAAATTCGCAGAACGTTGTTCTATTTTGTGAAAGCAGGCTGGATTGTCCCGCCATGTAAACCTGTAACGAATGGGAGTAGATAGTATGATGGAGTAAGGAGAGATAAGGAGAGTTTTTAAAATAACATTGTTTATTTTTGATTATAATAGAAAAATTATTTTGTTTGTTTAAGGATAAAGACAAGATGTCGAGCAGTGGCCAGCAACAACAGCAGCAACGCTCGGCGTATGTGGAGGCGCATGCTGTTGCCCACGCTGCTGTGCAGCAGCACATGGCGCAGCAAGCGGCTCAAGCGAGACTCGCTGGTCCCGGACCATTGACAGCTCCCCATCCGCCTAATCCCACGTTCACACTACCGGACGATGGTCTTGGTTACGACGATGGAGTACGAGTGCTTCGATCCATCGGAACGTGGTACGACAAAAACATATCCGCTAGAAATCTTCGTCCGGGACCGAGGGACTCTTCGTTTTTGTTTTTTCTTCGAGGGGATGATCGAGGTTGACACGAAACGGTTCTGGATTCGATGTTTGTTGGAGTAAATTGTATGACATCATACAGTCTGATTGTCCAATGAACAGGCTTGGGATCTTACCAGCTGTTTGTTATTTATCAATTGCCAAATGGAGTATAAAGTTGTTTTGATAGGGATTGGGCAGATCTGAGTAAAAAGTTTGAAGGCATTCAGCATCGTTGTTCCATAAATTCGATGGGAAGATCATTTTTATGAAATTGAGGAAGGAAGTAAAGAGATAGAAATAAAAGAAAAAAATAGATTTAGATATTTTATATTGTTATGAATTTTGTATTCTTATGAAATTGAGGAAGGAAGCAAAGAGATAGAAAGAAAAGAAAAAATATATAAATCTATATTTTTTAAATTTATGTAGAGGCGATTAAAATATTGTATAACATCATCCAGTCTGATTTTATACAAACAAGCTTGGATCTTACCAGCTGTTTGTTATTTATCAATTGCCAAATGGAGTATAAAGCTGTTTTGATAAGGATTGGGCAGATCTGAGTAAAAAGTTTGAAGGCATTCAGCGTCGTTGTTCCATAAATTCGATGGGAAGATCATTTTTATGAAAGTGATGAAGAAAGTAAAGAGATAGAAATAAAAGAAAAAAAATATATAGAATATATTTTATATTTATGTAGGAACGAGTAAAATATTGCATAACATCATCCAGGCTGATTTTACACAAACAAGCTTGGATCTTACCAGCTGTTTGTTATTTATCAATTGCCAAATGGAGTATAAAGTTGTCTTGATAGGGATTGGGCAAATCTGAATTAAAAGTTTGAAGACACTCAGCTTCGTTGTTCCATAAATTCGATGGGAAGATCATTTTTATCAAAGTGAAGAAGGAAGTAAAGAGATAGAAATAAAAGAAAAAATATATAAATCTATATTTTTTTAATTTATGTAGAGGCGATTAAAATATTGTATAACATCATCCAGTCGGATTTTACACAAACAAGGTCGGATCTTACCAGCTGTTTGTTATTTATCAATTGCCAAACGAAATATAAAGTTGTTTTGATAGAGATGGGGCAGATCTGAGTAAAATGTTTGAAGGCATTCAGCATCGTTGTTCGATAAATTCGATAGGAAGTTCATTTTTATGAAATTGAGGAAGAAAGTAAAGAGATAGAAATAAAAGAAAAAATATACATATATATATTTTTTAAATTTATGTAGAGGCGAGTAAAATATTAACGAAGTATCTTGCGGTTGAAAAACAATAAAAATTGTGCTCACTGTATCGCGAGATCAATTTTCTAGCCATTGCATCGGAGAGATCGTTTAAAGACGTAATTTCATTTTGAACATTATCCAAAACTAACAATCACGTTATTTTAAACGTTTTCTCAGGTCACCGGACTATTCCGCGGCGATGCGTCCGGGCGGTGGTGTAATGCCAGTATTCCCAGGGACAACGGAACAGCAATTTCCTACTAACAGGCCACCGACGATAAACCAGCCGTTGCGTACGACGAACAGCGTTACGTCGAGGCCCGGATCGGTATCCAAGGCTACAAATACCGGCGAGCCAACGACAAAAGCATTCGCGTGCACGGTTTGCGGCAAGGGTCTGGCTCGCAAAGACAAGCTCGTTATTCATATGCGAATACACACGGGAGAGAAGCCGTATTCCTGCGAAGTGTGCGGTGAGTCTCCCGTCTTGGTTCCTCGATACGGCCCATTTGCGGCGGGATATCACGCCATGCGTGAAGAATGAATCGAGACCTGTCTCGTAACGATAAAACGTCCGTGAGATTCTCGTCTGAAAACGGTTCTTGTTTCGTTATTGCAGGCAAGGCTTTCGCTCGTAGGGATAAGTTGGTCATTCATATGAACAAACTCAGGCACAGACCGGGCGTTATGCCACTTTCGACGCCAGCGACTCCGAGCACGGAACAACAAACGCAACAGCAACAACAACAACAGCAGCAGCAACAGCAACAACAGCAACAGCAGCAGCAGCAACAACAGCAGCAGCAGCAACAACAACAACAACAACAACAACAACAACAGCAGTCGAGACAAGACGCCATTCACCTAAAACCCAAGGAAGAACCCGTCAGTTGGGCGTGCGAGTTGTGCGGAAGGCAACTTGCTACGAGAGAAGAATGGATGCAGCACGCACGGTAAGAAACGATTTCACCTTTTCATAATTTAATCAAGAGATTGATACGCTTTTAATGGAAATTAGAAGAATTATATTAACAGTAAATAATGCAATGGGAATTTGTTTCTTTTTATTTTCGCAGATCCCATTTGGAAGCTTCAGCTCCTCCGCAGCACGCAGCAGCTTACTTTCCCGGTTCGGCACCACCGCCACAGCCATACGCTTCCGAGATGCATTTTTGTCTCATGTGCCGTACCGATTTCACGGACAAAGCCGAGTTTATGTTCCACGTACGATCGCACTTCGAGCCACAGGCGCAACAGGCACAATCGCAACACGGACCTGGCAAACAATCGACCGATCCGACTACGGCGGAGCTCATTGCTCGCGGACCCGTCGATCCCTCGGGACTATGCAGCTAGAACAACCTTTCTCTCTATAATCAGCATTATCATCGCGTACCGTCGATTCGTGTCTTACCATAGTACAACATCACGACCTCGCGTTATAACACGTAAAAAACACACAAAAAAAACAAAAAACAATTTCATACGGAGACACATTGCATGGGCGTCGTACGGAATGCATATTGTGATCGTAATATTAGAACAATGTTTCTTTTTTCACATTTCTCTTTTTTCTTTTTCTAACGGACGAATGATACTCGATGAGACCTGTTGGAAAGACAGTTGGGGAGAATTATGTTTATCGACGTAGAAATGTTTTTTGCGTCGATTTTGCGTTTCTTATTTAGTTCCAAAAAAAATGTCAGCCTCGCAGTTGTCGTTAAAATTATATTTATCCAGTTTTCCAGTGGAAAGGAGAAAAGTCCACAAAAATAATTAGTAGGAACGTATTTTTTAAAATGGAAGAATTATACCGGCGAAAAATATTAACCTTACGTTCTTCGTAAGTGGCCGCACAAAAGTTCACGTTTGAGAAAAGTTCGAGAGCAAAACTGTCTTCCTAAATCAAAAGATAAATTTCTGACACTATCGACGATAGCGATTTCGACATCTCGACGTTGTAACAGTTTTGACGACGGTATCATTGATAACACTGAAGTGGCTTTTCATCGTCAGCAATTCTTATTTCTATTGCTCCCTAGAAAACGAAACACGAACCTATATACGTCTCGTGCACACGACGATGTGATGAATTATTGACAATTTCTCATTCTTATTTTTGTTTCTTTCTTTTGTCGTTCTCGATGTCGCATCGTGAGCAAAAGAGTATTTCCCAAAGGTGGAAGCGATTTAGCTTAACCAACGCTTATTTTATCATTCGTAAGATAAAAAAGGTTTTTATGACACGTGAACCAAATAGGGTTGCGTTACTACAGAAAAAAGAATATTGTGTAAAGCTCTGTCGTGCCTCCCTATTTTACGTAATAATTCAGCGTCGAGTAAACGACGAATGCGAAGCCAAGTTTGACTTCATCTTTTTTTAAAGCTAATTAAGCTTATTAAGAAACGATTAACCCATTAACTATTTATCCCATGATTGTCACGGGCAGAACATCATCTACCAAACAATTTATCCCGTGACACTCACGGGCAGAGAGTCAAGTACCATACAGTACAACGTGGTACATGTAAAACACGTTTTTTTAAACACTTTTTATTCTATGCCGAAGTATTTTCGAACATAAAAAAACCAAACTTTTTTTGGTCCAGAATTTGTAATTTTCACCACACTGTGAAAGGGTTAATTATTTTGCTTCCATGACTAGATATTTGATATATTGCGTCTTTTAAACTCTCAGTATCCTACATATATACGCGAATATCACAACGACGTGTACATAAAAAGAAATGAATCAATATACTTTTAACGACACTGTGTTTTGAAATTCGTGGGATAAATATTTTTCTAAAAAAATATATAAAAATATTAAAAAAAAAAGGAACGAGAAATTAATTAGAAAAGATCAAGGATTATTGAGCTATCCTCGTATTATTCTTCCGTATTCAAATTTGCTTACATCGTTTTTGATGGAAACTTTGTTGATGATTGATATTTATCTGGATTTTCCAAAATCGATAATTAAATGCGATGAAATTTACAAGATTGCGAAATCGAGCGAGTCTCTCGAGAGACAAGGGATAAACCATCCTATTTTAAGCTAAAAGATAGTTAAACGCTTGCGAATTTATTTGAGGCACGAATCGAAAAAAATGCCGAGACACTGAATTTTAACTTGAAACTTTTCGTTTCCAAATGACCTATAACGTATAAGAGATAAGCGAGTAAGGCTGTATTATTTTTCCTAATTATTATCGAGACGTAACAAAATCTCGACGATATTGTGAACATAAAGAGAAAGAAAAAAAGGAAAAAGAAATGAAAATTATTTCATAGACGCATAGTGCCTTCTCTTCGGGACTTATTAAATATCTCTCTATCCTCATCAATTTTCGTTTTTTAAATCCTATTATAACTTACGTATTTTGGGAGGCACGCCGGTATGTGAAATAAGATTATTATTATTATATAAATATATTTAAGAATATAATTAGAACGCTAGGTATTACTATACGTTTGTTTTTTGTTGAGAGAAAAGAGCGAGAGAGTGACGGAGAGATAACAAAAGAAAAAAAAGAGAGAAAAAAAGGAAAGAGTAGAGTGCGAACGTAATATTCGCGTGACTGCCTCTAAGCAGCTGTTTTTAACTACTTTTATACTGTTGATGTCACCACGCAGCTAATCAGAGTCAGTATATTACTGCCATAATCATAATATACAATGTATACTCACTATACCTTTATAAATAAAACGAAAATATGATATAAAATGAACGATGCAAATACTGTCACAATTTTTCGCTTTGTGAATCTCTCGAGCAAAGCTTCGAGTTTCAAGAACTTTGTATAAACTATTTGCCATTGGAAATACTGTAATTCTAAGAGTAAGAAGAAATCCTGTAAATTCTTTTTGTTTGAAAACATTTTTTTATCCGGACATATCTTGATTTTCCACGAATTTTCTTTTGTAAATGCAACCGTACAGTTTTTTGTTCGAAGTAAATTGATTTGTACGTACCGTTAAAGCTTCCGTAACGTTGAATAATTCTGCATATCAAGCATGTTGCACGTGTCAGACTTGCATTATGGCGACAATGCGTCGAGACACTTCCTCGTTCTTAATACGCAGATTGTCCAGCGAAAGAACAACCGTCTCACAGTATCAAGGTGGTTCACCTTGCGAATGAACGTGGCGCGTACACGAACGAGTTTGTTGTACGTGGTGTCCCGTCACGGATGAACGCCCACCAGGAAAAATTTCGCATAATTCATAATGCAAGAAAGTTTTCAGCGTGACGGATCTCGTGGAATTTTTCGTTGCGCGCGGCATTCCTATGACGAAAGACACGATTTGCCCCCGGTAGGGTCAGGTAGATAAAAATAAAAGCGAGCTTAACGTAATACGTTAGCCAACGATGAATAATGCAAATTTTCAGTGGCGAATTATGAATTATGCTCCAAAGATTTCTCGGTACTTGGACTTGGAGCTACCTGGTAATAATTGTTTTTTTGTTTAGTTCCCTTTTACGACGCTAGGGCGTTGCTGGGAAGTTGCATAATAGATGAATCTCAAAGGTTACGAGATGAAAGTAAATTGACCCGGGTACGAGAGGGATCGGCGTGGATCGGTTTGAACATTTTCCACGGTGCTGTTTCGATCGAGACACGCCAACGTAGGAAATTGATTGTGAGAATGTAATAGTACTTGGTCGATTACTTCAATGTGTTCAGAGGAGTTTGGATACGATCGAAGGATTTCAAGATTTTAATGGACACTTCTCTAAATAATTAAATAAATACATATACGGTGAAAAAAATATTTGATTATATCTTCGCAAACTCGGTTTAAGGTCAAACAATAAATAAACGTTCATCGATCTTACCAGCAAAGCACGTCCTGGCAGTAATAAGTATTTTATTACTCATAAAAATTATGAAAAATACAAATACGATATTTTCTCTCCAAACATCCTCATTCCTCTGTCTAATCTCTGTCCTCAATTAAAAAAGACCTTGATACATATATAATTCCCTCTATCTTAACAAAACATTTATATTAATTAAGAAAAATAAATCTTGACAAACCAGTCACGACGATAGAATTGACAAAAAAAAAGAAAAAATTAAATCGTGATTAATTCAAAGATCGAATCGTTCTTTTATTAAATTTGATATCTTCGTTATTACGTGCGAATATCAAGCTTTGCTGAAAGTATACGAAAAACCCTCGGGAGTTCTGTTAAAATCCAATTTTCCAGGTGGATGAAATCTCCTTGGCACAGGTGTCGTTATTTCGTTGTACTGAGGTCGAACCGGTGAGTAAGGTCCAGGAGGTCGAGGTCGAGGCGCTGGTTGAGGTTCGTACTGAGGTCGAGGTTGGTATTGAAACTGTGCCTGGGGCTGATTGTAATCTGGCTGAGGTTGAAAGTCCAATGGACGGGGAGGTCGATATTGAGGTCGGTATTGAGGTTCGGGTCGAAACACTGGTAGCTGAGGAGCTGGTGGTGGTGGCGTGGGTGCGGGAGGTGGTGGACGATGGTACTGAGGTCTCGGGTAGTAACGAGGCTCGGGCTGAGGTTGATAAATCGATTCCTGGGCGTAATGCGATCGAGGTTTCGCCTCGGCTTGATATTGACGAGGAGGAGGTCGATAATCAGGCGGATTGTATTGAGGCAATGGCTCGTATTCCGGCTGTGGCGCTACGACGGGACGGGCCGTGGGAATGTGATCTCCGGTCGCCTGGAATTTTTATTTTCAACGGCCAATAAACAAAATCGCAAAAATCTAATTAAATTGGATGAACGAATGAAAAATTGATAATGCAATTTTTTTGTTGTTTAGTTTGTGTAGAAAATAATTAAAAAAAAAAGAGAGAGAGAGAATTGAGAAAAATGAGAATGGGATAATGACCTCGAGTTCGTCACGAACCTGGAAACCATTTTTACCGGCTGTGTAAAAAACCGTGCGACGATGACCGCTCGGATCGACGTAAGAGTAAGAACCTTTGCGATCGCCGTTCGCGTCGCTCTCTTCTTTAAATTGAACACCGTCCTCCTGGCTATAAGCAGCGCCGAATGCACCATCACCGTCGAGATAACGCGCGTCGCTCAATATCGCGGCGTCTTGCGAAGCGCGATAATTCTGACCGATCGATGTACCGATTAAGGTCGCAAGGATTATCTAAACAATCCCAATAAAAACAAAAAAAAAATCACGAAATTTATCTTCTCACTTTGTGTTAAATCTTCCTTTAATTTATCATTAATAATTAATTATTTACATTAATTAATTAATTTACTGACAACTGTTTCTTTCTTTTTTATAAATAAAAACGATTTTATCGAATAAATTCACAGGTTTCGGGATTAGTGATAAATATTGGAAATTTTTTTTTTTCGATTAAGGACACGGTAAAAGAAGATACACAACTTACGATAACTGTCCGCATGTCGAAGAAGTCGAACGGGACGAGTGCGAGTAGTGCGCGATGATCGGTGGAGGAGGGGCGTTTTATACTTAGTATCGGAGAGGGCTCTCTCTTTGTCTCTCTTTCTCTTTCTTCGTCTTTGATTCTTTCTCAGGATCTCTCCCGTGAAGTCTCGAGAGACAAGCGAGATTCCCAAGAGTCCTTGGGCCCTCTCCAGCCTCCGCGCTTCGACACTCTCTGCGAGTGCATCGCACGCCTCCCTATTTACTTCTTCGTCTTATACGTATACTATAATGTAATATAATATAATATAATATAATATAATGTAATATAATATAATATAATATAATATAATATAATATAATGTAATATAATATAATATAATATAATATAATATAATATAATATAATATAATATAATATAATATAATATAATATAATATAATATAATATAATATAATATAATATAATATAATATAATATAATATAATATAATATAATATAATATAATATAATATAATATAATATAATATAATATAATATAATATAATATAATATAATATAATATAATATAATATAATATAATATAATATAATATAATATAATATAATATAATATAATATAATATAATATAATATAATATAATATAATATAATATAATATAATATAATATAATATAATATAATATAATATAATATAATATAATATAATGTAATATAATATAATATATATCATATAATATGAACAGGAAATGGCATAGTTGGTTAGGTGTCCGACTGTCACGCAAAGGGTTCAGGGTTCGAATCCCCCATCGGCAAAAAAAAAGGTCGTTTATATTAACATAATATATATAATATAATCTATAATAGAATATATATAGTTTAAAACTCGTCGTATCCTACGATAGGTGTGTAGGATAATACAAGCTACCACGCCCTGGACTCTTTTACCGCGATATTACATAGCGAGTTAGATATGTGCGTATGTGTGAATGATATCGACATTTATCTACGACCCCGAATGCGGCAATATGAGATTCTTTATTGTGACGAGCTTGCACATACGGGTGCGCCTATAGTGGTTCTACGACAGCTGCAACGACCTACGTTGTCTCTGTCGTAAGGTCGTATTCGTACGCAGATTCAAAATATAATGAGAATGAAAAAATTTAGAAAAGTTAAGAAAATAAATTTTTTTGTTTATTTTTTTCAAGTTTATTGAATTCAACTCGCAGCCAAAACTGCATCGACCATACGATGCACTTTTGGAACTGGGATATGAGATTATGGTATTTTCTTGCCTTTTTGCCGATTTTGTTCTCTCTTATGATGTTTTTTATGATTTTTCGGAAAATTTTGAAATTATTAAGATTTTTTATTACTCGTTCAATAAATAATTGTCGGTATTTTCCTTACTCAATCGCTATGGCAGGTATCTGCACTTACCCAAATCGGCAGTCGAGACTCTGTCGGTAAGTTACCATGCGAGCAAATATTTTCTATTTCATTACTTACAATCGATGATTTATTTTTATAATTCACGTTTCACATTAGATTCCTTTCCTATCAACGACCTCTTCCCCACCCTCTGCTATAAATTAATCTCCCTTATCGAGACAAACCAACCCTTATCAAATTACAAAAAATTGTGAAAAAATTGAAATTTTCATCTCTTCTTTCAACCTAACATTAATTTTCTACGACTATTGCGAAACTATTAGTCACACGTTCCAGAATAAACACAAAAAAAAAAGGAATTACGCCCCGAGGAGTACGTAAATACAAATGAAACGAGAAGGCATAACGTTGTTCAAAACTATTCGACTCTCTCATTATCTTACGTTTTTCATCGGTCTATTTATTTTACACGGTATATTCTCATATCGAGACGTCGACCAATGGAAGAAAATTTGTGTGAACAAATATTCCTTGCGCCTGCGCAAAGTCCAATTTTTCTTCGCTCGTTTCAGACTAATTTCGTCTCTCGAGTTGTAATCGCCCACATTTCCTGGGAAAATAATAAATTTTGCAACGATGCTTGGACGTTTCGTTGTTGTTGTTGTTTTTTTTTTCTATTCTCTAACAAGTTACCGCGTACGTTATTATTAGCGTGTCCGAGTAAATTTACAGCGGTCCATTAGCTAATTGTGGACGTATTTTCGTAACTGAATGATTGCTCGTACTTTAAAAACAGATATTTTTCGCGAATGCTCGTATTTCGATGTTAAAAGCATGCTTCCACGTTTATGAATATTCATTGGTAGCAATAAAACGCTATTATCTCGTACGATTATCGAAACTATTTTTTTCAAAAAAATAACACTTCGACGAATGTACAGATCGAAAATAATCGAGAGAACGAGCGAAAAGAAAGAGAGAATAAGAGGGGGAGTCACTCAAGAAGACAAATTTTCTTCGAGAAACTTCGAGAAATTACGCAATTGCAAATCCACTTTCTATGCCGAGTGTGTGGCAAATCGAAAGAAAATTCATTTGTACGCGTCGAATCACGTACTAGCTGCATTCTACTCTTATTCACATCCTCTCAAAAAAAAAAAAACAAAAAAAAAACAAAATCAGAAATCGACTGAATTATGCAGGAAATTCTGATCGTGAAAATACCCCATGAAATTTACAATCACAATTTTTTTATGATTATTTCACAAACGTAAATATCCAGAAATCCCACGAATTCATGAATATCATAAATAAAATATAAACAATTTATCGAGAAAGAAAAATGAACAGAACGAAGAAACAAAATCGAAGAATTAAAAAAAACAATGAAATAAAACAAATCGATATTTCTAGAGCAAAAAAAACAAGCGAATAATAATAACCCTACTTTCGTTTTTATATAAACTGTCACAAATTCATGAATATCATAAATAAAATATAAATAATTTATCGAGAAAGAAAAATGAACAGAAAGAAGAAACAAAATCGACGAATTAAAAAAAAACAATGAAATAAAACAAATCGATATTTCTAGAGCAAAAAAAAAACAAGCGAATAATAATAACCCTACTTTCGTTTTTATATAAACTGTCACGAATTCATGAATATCATAAATAAAATATAAACAATTTATCGAGAAAGAAAAATGAACAGAAAGAAGAAACAAAATCGACGAATTAAAAAAAAACAATGAAATAAAACAAATCGATATTTCTAGAGCAAAAAAAAACAAGCGAATAATATTAACCCTACTCTCGTTTTTATATAAACTATCACGAATTCATGAATATCATAAATAAAATATAAATAATTTATCGAGAAAGAAAAATGAACAGAAAGAAGAAACAAAATCGACGAATTAAAAAAAAACAATGAAATAAAACAAATCGATATTTCTAGAGCAAAAAAAACAAGCGAATAATAATAACCCTACTTTCGTTTTTATATAAACTGTAAGAAAACGTTTGTTTACTCGCATTTTCACGAACTCACGTGACTCCTCGCGATTGAACGATCGTTGAAATATCACGATTTCACCATAGCTTCGGGTCGATGGGTTCCTCGAAAAATCGGAAAATCGTTCTACGATTCCACAATAATCCATTGTTTATACATATATCTATATCGCGAAGAATATTGGCTCTCTCGCGAATTGCCCGAGGTACGTATGATTTGGCTCTCAGGCAAAATTGCTCGAGTGTTTTATATCTATACAGTGATTGAAGTTTAGCGACCATTTTCGCCGACCACCCGAGGGCAAGGGGGATTTTATCCACACAGCTTCCTGGCATTCTGTAACGCAAACATTACGACAACCAGCACGCATTCCAGAGACGAGAGATCTCCACTCGTTGTCTCTTACTCATACTAACTCTCTTTCCCTTTCTTTCTTTCTTTCTTACTTACCTTCTTTCTTTCATTATTTCCTTCTCACTCGCGAACTGTGGCACGATAATATACCTCGAGGCCTTTGCTGGGTGGTTTTACTCGTTACTAGAGGCGAATGACTTTAAAAGTAGCAAGACCGTACGACGAGCCATTTTGCGAACCGCCAATTACATGAAGCTGACTCGGTGGGGTCTATATAGAAGTCCACCGCGTCCTCCGTCCGCAGATTTCTTCAACTTAAACCCAACGGGGCACATCCATCGGGACGTGTTACGCGGACGAGCTATGACGATACTGACAGTGAGTGTGCGCATACGACGTTACCGAAGATTTTCATGCAAATTTTTTCATTCGAAGGATTTATCGTGCTTTGGGGTTTTGTTTTTAATATTTGCAATGACAAATGTGAATTTTTTCATTCAAAGGATTTATCGTGTTTTGGGTTTTGTTTTTAATATTTGCAATGAAAAATGTGAATTTTTTATTCAAAGGATTTATCGTGTTTTGGGTTTTTTAAAAATTTTGTTTTTAATATTTGCAATGAAAAATGTGAATTTTTTCATTCAAAGGATTTATCGTGTTTTGGGTTTTGTTTTTTTAAATTTTATTTTTAATATTTGCAATGAAAAATGTGAATTTTTTCATTCAAAGGATTTATCGTGTTTTGGGTTTTTTTTTTATTTTGTTTTTAATATTTGCAATGAAAAATGTCAATTTTTTATTCCAAGAATTTGTCGTGTTTTGGGATTTTTTAAAATTTTGTTTTTAATATTTGCAATGAAAAATGTGAATTTTTTCATTCAAAGGATTTATCGTGTTTTGGGTTTTGTTTTTTTAATTTTGTTTTTAATATTTGCAATGGAAAATGTGAATTTTTTCATTCAAAGGATATATCGTGTTTTGGGTTTTTTTTAAATTTTGTTTTTAATATTTGCAATGAAAAATGTGAATTTTTATCCAATTTGTACAAATTTGGTGGAAAAGAAGAAAATAGAATTAATCGAGATGAGTTTGCGCGGTTTTTTTTTAAATAATCGTACAGTGTGTTATTTCGATTTTTGGAATCGAACGTATTGGGAATTTGTTTAAATATTTATTGTGATACATCGGGGAAATTAAAAATCCCAATTTTCCTACGATCATTGTGCGATCAATAATATTGAAATATGTCTAGTGTTATTTTGTCAATAGAGAAATTTTGAAAATACAGTAGAAAATTGTAGACAGTGTATTTTCACATTTTGTAATTTAGTTGGATAAAATAGTTTCCAAGAAAATGATGGAGATTCCAATAACAAAGTTACACTAGAATTTAAACAAATTTTCTTTTTCATATCGAATGTATTTTTTTTGGTTTTGCAAAAATCTAGAAATCGTTAGGAAAAAATGAAAATTTTCTATCGTTCGTCCATTTTATGTGAAAACTGGAATGTTCGGTCGCTCCCATCGTGCTTGACGATCGAACAATCCAATCGATGCGAGTCCAATAATTATTTTACCTCGCATCGTTGCAAGGAAAAAAAAGAATTGTAAATATCGTACAACGATGGATGCGCTATCGAGCTCGGGAAATCGTGAATATCAAACGAGCGAAGAAGCTTCGTTCGCGAGGATGAACTTTCTAACGTTATGCATCGTCGTTGTAACATTGCGAGAATTGCAGCATCGTTGTTTTAACCTTTGCTATATGGTACTTTGTCTTGTTCAAGGTTCTACTTCTCACGGTGGTGTCAACGTGTTTGGCGCAACCGGCGGAGGACAATGCGAAGGAACGATCCGTACGAACACCTCAGAGTCAGATACAATATCGTGACCCAGATGGTAAGAACGTCGATAATTAATTGAAATTTAATTAAACAAAAAGAAATGATTCGTTTCGTGATATTTTATTCGCCAAATTCGTTTTTTTTCTAATTATTCAAGAGTGATAAACTCGTCGGAAAATAATAATCGAGTAACTTACAATTTTTTTTTAAATTATTCGAGAAAATTAATTTTTGATGAAGTTTAAATCCATCGATAATAGACGGAGTAAATAATGAAAAAATTATTTAAGGTTTGAAGGTCGATTGGAAACTGTTCGCTCCTCAAAATCAATGGAGATCTCATCTCGAGTCGTCGCAGAGGCGTGCCCGTACAGAGGGGAAAGCTGAAACTACGAATTTCGCGCCAAAGCAACAACCTCAAGTGGTCCAACCTCCTGTGGAAGTGGAACCTCAGTATCAACCATACTCGTCGATACCGAATCACATAAAGCAATTGATCGTCGAGTCCTACAGTTCTCAAGGACCTTACGTGGATCCTGGAGCATTTTTCTATCAGACGCACAATCCAGCGCCGATCGCGTCCCTCGCGACTCGCGCGAAAGACGATCAATCAGCTCTAGCGCAGACGCGTCAATTGGAACAGGCGTATTTCCGTTCGGGTCAAGGATCTCGTATCGGACAGATCGGCAAGGTGCCTGTGAAAGGAGGCATCAAGTACAAGGACGAAGAGAAATCGACCGAGAGATCGAACCTGTTGCCGTTCGGCGTTGTTTTGGAGGTTAAGTCCCAGGAGAAACTGCAGTACCAACCGTACAAACACATGGCGCAGTCGGCGCATGCGCAGTACAGCAGGCAACTTACTCAGCGCAACTCCGAGTACGAGCGATACAAGGAACAAGCGTCCCAGCCGCAGCCGCAGTACGTCCAATACGGCAAGCAAGCTGCCCCCGCGCAGGCGCAGTATCCCCACTACAACAAGCAACCTGCACCCGCGCAGGCGCAGTATTCCCACTACAGCAAGCAACCGGCGCAGGCGCAGATGCAGTACTCCCACCAAATCTCTCAGCCTCAGTACGTCCCATACAACAAACAAGCCTCCCAGCTACCCCAATACAACAAGCAAGCCGCTCAGTCCCAGCAGTACAAGCAAATGACTCAACTCAAACCCATCAAACCCGTTTCCGAAACGCATTTCGAACATGACATGCCAATGGCTATACAACAATTATTGTCCTATCAATCTCAGCTTCCCTATAACGTAATCGCCAATCACATTATTTATCGACCGAAACAATTGTTTATCCCGAAACCATTACCCGAGAGTGCCAAACTCGCGAAACATTATCCAAGCAAGATTTACTTCGTCAAAACCGATGGACAGATTTACGACAGTCCGGAAATGGCTAAGGGCGAGGAAAACGAGAAACGGTATTAGATCTCGCGACATCTCGTGTAATTTTTATTATTTTTTTTTTAATATGTACATACATTAATGAACCAGAGAATATAATTCAAGGCAGTATTATTGGGGTGGTGCTGTTTTAGAAAGTAGTTTCGCCATTTTTTTTATTTTGGTTAATTTTGCTATATTAAAAACGTGCCTATAGTTTACGAAGGAGCGATATTTTTTTTATCGGTTCGTTATACGGTAGAGCTTTTTTTTCTCACTGCTGCTTGCACTTGTCTACTTTTGTCTTTTTTTTTTGTTTGTTTTTTGTTTACTGCCAATATAGAATCATTAATCAATTTGGCACTATCGATATATCGACTAACATTTTTCATCACTTTTTGTTCGACAATTTGCTTCGAATCAATAAATTTTTATTTTCTATTACGTCCGTCGTTTTATTATATTTTCTTTTATTTATAGTTTCAGCACTGGCTATGCTTCGAACGATGTTAACGGATCTTGAAGCAAAATCGCGTCTTATCGCGTCCTTTCGATTTTGTTTTCTATCGCTACGTTTGTGTATGTTGGTATGCCTTTGCGTGCGAAGTTTACTGTAATTTTATTGGGTTTCACTTCGTTCTCGGCAGGATTACTTTCCTCGAGGATTCAGGAAGAATCGAGGCGCTCCACTTCCGTGGCCTTCACGGTTAACGATTTGCCGGCTCGCCTGCGCTTATCGTTTTATTTAAATAAATAAGTAAATTGCGCGAGGAAATTTAATATATCGAAATCTGATTTAATAATTAAACTGATCGTACTTTTAGAAAGTCACTAAGGCCAGATAAATTTTATTCACGCGAAGTGAAATACAAAAATACCAAATAAAAGATAAACAGAATTAATTTTTTTAAATTTTCATTCGATTAAAATTGATTTATTCCAAATTATTGAATTGTCAGTCTGAAGGATCTTATCATTTTTCTCTTTTCATTCCGGAAGAATATTCATCATAAAAAGCGAGGAAAATCTAATTAATTAGCTCGAATCATGAGGATGACATTCACAAGATTTTTTGTTCTCACAATGAACGACATTTGATTAAAAACGAAAATTGCGCGAAAAAATTTAATATATCGAAATCCGGTTTGATAATTAAATTTATCGTACTTTTAAAAAGTCACTAAGGCCAGATAACTTTTATTCACGCGAAGTGGAATAAAAAATACCAAATAAAACATAAAAAGACTTTATTTTTTAAATTTTCGTTCGATTAAAATTCATTTATTCCAAATTATTGAATTGTCAGTCTGAAAGATCTTATAATTTTTCTCTTTTCATTCCGGAAGAATATTCATCATAAAAAAATGAGGAAAATTTAATTAATTAGCTCGACTCATCAGGGTAACGTTCACAAGGTTTTTTGTTCACACAATGAACGTCACGCGGTCGTTACAATTGAAAAGTAGTTCTCGTTAAGTATTAACTTCCCAGGAAGCATTATGGCGAGAGGCCTGATACCTACACGACTGGACTTTCGCGCGAAAAGGAGTCGAGAGACTCGCGCAGAAAGTGAGAGGACGGATGGAACGTAAATGTGTCTTGCATCGGATACATTCCGTCCTGTTAGCGCGAATACACGCCCCGACGCCGCGAATGTCGAACGGAATCAACGTTTTTATTAAACAAAACTGAATAAAAACAAATAAAATAAAATCAACAAAATGGCCGAGTAACGTCCGGTGATAAATTGCAAGCTGATCGAAATATTACAAGTTCCCCGTGACTCGAGTCTCTCCTTGAACGACACGAGAATATCGCGAATAGAAAAAATAGTGCGTTTGCTCTCGAATTGCATAACTCTTTCACTTCTGCATATTTATGATATTTATTACAGGTGTATGCATGGCTCGAAGTGTCGCCGACGAATATAAATTCGCTGCAATAATTTTTCACGCGATTATTCACTTTTTATGCTAAAAAAATCGTTTTTTCTAAATTTTTAATGAACATTTTTGTGAAAATACGAGCAAAAATGGATTTTTTAGTTCCAGATTAACAATAATAATTTATTGTCGTTTACTATTTTGTCATTCACCCGTTAAAATTATCTCTTTTAAAGAAAAATTGCATAATATTATCAAAAAAACGTTTTTTTTAGTTTTTTAAGCGCAAAACCTGGTGCTAAATCGTGACAGGACAAATGGACATCGATCACACGGAACGGTAACAAAACAAAGTAAGAGCAGCATCGTTACGTAATAAAGTTCGTCGAACCCAAAACGAACGTGGAAAAACCGTGCCGCCATTTTGCTGGGAGATTTTCCCATTCGAATCGACGCGATTACTGTATAAATTTATAAGTAGAGAATTAACCGTATTTGGGTCATTTCTGGTTCTCCAGGAGTGTCCCAAAACGGCCATAGACACCGTCTAGCTCCGTCGTCCACGTGTACTTATTATAAACTTTGCTGGATAGGTAATACTCGTTTGCTCCACTATTTTTTTTTTTGATCCATTGCGCGGCTAACCGGCCTCGCGGGCTTGACGAAAACTAGGAAACGAACGACTTTTGCAAATGAGAATCCCGTTCGACCAGATCGGGACCAGGAATTTTCTTCGCGATGATGTCTAACGACTTTTGTTTTGGTTTTTACACATTTTCGATTAAATTTTTGTATCGACGAAGTTTGTATATTTTTAGTACAATTTTGATTTCTCACGATGTTGTACAAATAATAATTATACGATTATTTCAATTAGATTTTCAGGAAATTTTTAACAATTCGGAAAACAATTTTGTTTGTATGTTTTTGGAATTTTGTTTAAATCTCAAAAATATACGACATATTTTGAGTGCAATTTTTATTGCTCACGATATTGCACAAATAATTAATGAAAAAACGACAAACGAGACAAAAAAAAGATATAAAAATTATTTTTTAAAATTCGTATATAAATATTTTAATAATCAATTATCGAATTATCAATTGGTCCTTGATCCACAATTAATTATATCAACAAACGATTAATAAGACAAAAAAATGATATAAAAATTTTTTTTTTTAAATTTAATTTTCAATATTTTAATAATCAATTATCGAATTATTAATTGGTCCTTGATCCACAATAATTATACGATTATTTCAATTAGATTCTCAGGAATTTTTTAACAATTCGAAAAACGAAATGTTGTCAAAAACGAAAAATGAATTTTTGTTCGTGAAAAACGAAAAATGAATTTTTTCCTATGTTTTTGAGATTTTTTAAAAAATATTTTCAACGAAATTTTATCTACTTTTCTCAAAGATATTGTTAAGATGCGTTTTTTCTATATTTTTAGTTACGTATTATTAATATTATTAAAAATAACTCGCACGCGAACGGACGTGGGGCGTTATTTTTCGAAAAGTATGACGTAAATGCAGCTGGATAACGCCGCTATCCGGCATTGCACTATTTATATAGATATAGGATAAAATAGAATTCTGGAGGTGGTGGCTTTGCGCCTGTAATGCGCGAGTTTCGCGAATTAACCATCCCCCTCGGAAAAGTTCGCGTCGTCGTGATATAGAGAGGTAGCCGGCGTTCGACTCGCTTACTATAAATTTGTTCGGAGAGGCGCGCGCCCGCCTCAGAAACGCTCAACCCTCGAACATGTCAAGGCATTGGCTCCTCGTCATGACGAGATTACAAGTAAGTGAACAATATTAATAAAATATTTTTCTATAATTATCACCGGCCTTCTTTATTTCACGACCGTCAAATCCGAACTAATTTCGATATGGATTTATTTTTTTGTTTATCTTACATAACATTTTATCTTTTTAACTATTTTTATTTATCGACGTAGAATTATAACAAAACGATTTTTTTTGAATGTGTTTATTATTTTGTGTTTTGTAAAAAGAGGCAAATTCGACGAGAAAATATGCGTTGAGTTTGCATCGGTGTTTGAGTAGAAATAAATATGTTGTGATCGTGAGAACGATTGGTAAGTGGAAAAAACGTTAAGAGATATTTAATATTTCATTCGAATTTAATTGCTATCTGAGAAATTCCATCGTTATCCTCGTTTCGAAACGGGGATTTTACTGTTTAATCGACGAGTGTTTACTAAATCCCCTTTGCTTTCCATCTGGTTATGCGATTAATTAATTTTGTCATTTGCTAATTGGTTAAAATATTGTTAATTAATTGTAGAACATTTTCGTTTGAAAATATAATTAAATGTGGATTAAGAACCAATTAATAATTCGATAATTGGTTATTAAAATATTGATAATTGAATTTTTTAAAAATGATTTTTATATCATTTTTTGTCTTATTAATCATTTGTTAATATAATTAATTGTGGGTCGAGGACCAATTAATAATTCGATAATTGATTATTAAAATATTGATAAATGAATTTTTTTTTAATAATTTTTATATCGTTTTTTGTCTCATTAATCATGTTTGCATTAATCGTTTGTTAATATAGTTAAATGTTTATCAAGGACCAATTCATAGTTCGATAATTGATTATTAAAATATTTATACCTGAATTTTGAAAAAATAATTTTTATATCATTTTTTTTGTCTCATTTATCGTTTTTGAATTAATCATTTATTAATATAGTTAAACGTTTATCAACAACCAATTCATAATTCGATAATTGATTATTAAAATATTTTTTATTTAATTTAAAAAAAATAATATTTATATCATTTTTTTTGTCTCATTTATCGTTTTTGCATTAATCGTTTATTAATATAATTAAATGTTTATCAACAACCAATTCATAATTCGATAATTGATTATTAAAATATTTTTAATTTAATTAAAAAAAATAATATTTATATCATTTTTTGGTCTCATTTATCGTTTTTGCATTAATCGTTTATTAATATAGTTAAATGTTTATCAATAACCAATTCATAATTCGTTAATTGATTATTAAAATATTTTTAATTTAATTTTTAAAAAATCATTTTTCTATCCTTTTTTTTTATCTCACTAATCGTTTTTACGAAATTTTAATACATCTCGTTACGTTTTTACTGAAAAACTTTTCCTCTCTATCCGGCATTCCATACGCGCCACAAATAGATCATAATTTTTTGTTGTTTTCCATTTTTGTTTTTATGAACTAGCCCCAGTGTTGGAGGCGAGCGGTTAGTTTATATTTTACTTTCTATTCCTTCACGTAATTCTAGCACCACAACGGTACATACGCCGCTCTACCATACACAAGACCCTGTCGTATTCTCGATACTCCGTGTAAAAGTACAGGAATAACGTTGTTGCCTTTCGCGATGCAAACTCCTCGTACTTACATGCGCTCGTTACGTTACGACTATACGACATTTAAACATTGTAACTACGCAACCGTGCGGAGATGATTCTCGTTACGTTAAAATGACGCAAACGTTAATCCAACTTTTTATTCTTCACTAGTTTCGATTTTTAATTATTTACGAAATTTCCGAAATTTTTATTTTTTTAGTTTTCATGAACAACACGTTAAACATGGAATAATCGTTGGGGACTAAACGTTCTTTAAACAATTTTATAATAATTGAAATAAAAATTAATCAAATCAACAAAAAATTGCAAAAAAAAAATTTTTCGTTATCAACGAATTCCTATCGATAAATTACTCGTCGACTCGACAGTAAAAGTATAAACCGCGAAGGGTACTAGCTTCATACATCACCCACGCTCAAGTCACGAACTTGTCCTACCCGAGCTCGTCCAAGAACAAAACTTTCTCTTCTGTAAACTTGTCGACTGTGTATATGAACTAAATCGTCTGGGAAATTTTTGCACGGTCTAGCGATCTCGACCGACGTTCATTATATCATAACCGGTCAATTAACGTACGCGTCTGTCCCGTTTCCAATCGTAAAGTGTAATCTGAGCATAAATAAACACGTGCTTCGTCGAGCTTAATTAACAATCGACCATCGATTATGTTAAAAGGATCGTTCACGTTACTCGTACTCGTTTTGTTGCACGAACTTTCCTTTCTCCTCGCAAAATACACGTACGAGCAAATGCGTGTGGGAAAAATCATGGAATTTATCGATCTTGATCGTAACTCAATGATCGTTAATAATTTACGAGATTTTTTCGCAATTTGATTTTTTTTTCCGATGAGTAATAACATTTTTCAAATGCGTTGCTTCATTCTCTTCGAAAAAAACTTTATAAGGAGAAATTGATTTGATTCGATTGAGAATGATTAAATACCTAGTTTTTAGATAGATTACACTTTTTATAATTGAATTTTTGAAAAAGTGTGCAACCATTTTTAGTTTTTGTGATTAAAGGAAATTTTAATAATCGTTCGATCTATCACGAATTTCTGTGTGCGCAGCTAATATTGTTGGTGTTGCTGCCATTCTGCTCGGCCCAATTCTCCATTAAAGGACCGAGTGACGGTAACCGACGTGCCCAGGGGCTCAAGTACAGCCAGGACAAGGGTATCGAGTACGAGGACCAGAGAGGTATATAAACTCGAATATAAAGGACGAATACCACAAGTACATAAACACAAAAAACGTAATGTGATGTTCTACTCAGCGCACTTTCAAATCTGGTGCCAGCGATCTGGGGAACGTTTCGATACAATTGAAAAATTATTTTTTTTTCCTGGCAAGACAATTTTTAGCTGGATGAAGTAAAATGGCTTTTATGAAGAGATTTAAAAAAATAGAAGGGCTAAAGTAACTTTAAGAAAGAATTAAAGTATATTTATAAATTTCGGTTTGGATAAAAAAATATATTTTCATGAAACTTATCAATTTCTCACTATCTGCGTTCGATCTACGTAAATAATAATACCTTTCGGACAAATTCAGACTCGGCGGACTCGCGCTGTGTAAAAGCCAGGGGGCATTGCCTTTCACGTGAAAGGAAAACTGCGCCTTCGAGCGAGAGTGTAATTTTTACGTCTTGGCCTATCGGCGCCAGTATAATGGTGTCTATGGCGCTAGATTAGAAAAAAAAATCTTAATTGTCACTGCGCTCACGGAAATCAATGTAATTTTTTGATTTTACAGCTTCACTGGGAGCCGGAGATTTTTCGATCCAGGGTGCTTCGGATGGCAACAGTGACTTCCATATTCAGGGTGCCACGGATGGAAATTCAGATTTTCAGATTCAGGGGGCTACAGATGGAAACGCCAATTTTCAAATTCAGGGAGCTACCGATGGAAATGCAAATTTCCAGATTCAAGGAGCTACCGATGGAAATGCGAATTTCCACATTCAAGGTGCGACGGATTCCAATGCAGATTTCAGAATTCAAGGACCGACAGACGCGAATGTCAATTATCAGGTTCAAGGAGCTGCGGAAGCGCACGCTCAGCCGATAGTGCAGAGACCCTACGACGCTAATCAGGGAGGAGGAAGGGCTCTCCAGTATAGAGACCCGAGTGGTAAGAGGAAAAAGAAACCTTCATGGATGAACAGTAAGTTTAAGCTTGAGCATTTACTTGATTTCTGCTTATTTTATCCAGGCTTGAACGTCAATTGGAAATCTTATCAGAATGCACCCCAACACGCTCCTCAGAATGCGATACAACCTACCCACAATGCCTTTATCCCTCATGACGCTGTCATTCCCCACGCTCCCCGACGCCAGCCAGCTCGTCAACACGCGGCTAGTACCCAATCTGATGAACAACCGATCCCGAAACCGAATTACCGACCATACGATAATGCACCGTCTCAGATTAAGCAACTGCTCCAGTTCCAACAGCAGATACCTTATCTGAACATCATACCCGAACAATACAGGTGAGCAAACTTTAAGGAAGTAATCAGAAGCGAACAATTTAGCTCGATTTTACATTTTGAGTGAATCAAGTCTGCTTAATCTAGGATCGTTCCAAAAACGAGATTTCCTTTCATAGTTTTTGAGAGTTTGGTGACGTTTGTCGTTCAACTGAAATGTTGGACATGTTTCGAAAAGTAGGAGATGCAATTGTGGAAACCTTGATCGAAATAACGTTATCGATACTTCTAGATACGATGGAATCAACCACCAACAAGCACAAGCACCGGTTGCCCAGCCCGAATATGAAGCTAGACCCCAAAAAGCCCAGCCGCGTCACCATCCGGACGATCAGAATCAGTATCGCAGCCAATATCGTGGCAAATCAAGAGGTCCCCCGAGACAGAAGCGCGAAGCTCAAGGTCACCAACAACAGCAACATCGTAGCACTCAACCTCCGGCCGAACCTCAGCCCCACTACTCCGCCAACGTTCCTTCCAAGATTCAAGATCTCTTGAAATTCCAGGCTCAGATCCCCTACGTTAATCACATCCCCGAACAATGGAGGTACGATAAAAATTAACCACACGTTTCCAACTGGATTAAATATTACACCACGTGTCAAGATTTTACCCAATTGGTGACTATTCCTCTCAGATACGACGCTTTGGCGGCCGCTCAAAATCAGAAGCAGGAATACACCCCTCAGTATCAGAGTCAAGGTCATCGACCCGCGCAAGGTGGACACAGGGAAAGAAGGCAGGCACCGCATCATCAACAATCCCAGATTCGCCAATATCGACAACATCAGCAACAGCCACAACAACATCAGCAACAGCCACAACAGCACCAGCAGCAACAACAACCGGCGAGACAGCCTCAGTATCAGAGAATCTCTCAACCACCAGCAGAGGCTCAACCTCACTACTCGACCAATCTTCCGGCGCATTTGCAGCAACTTTTGAAGTTCCAGGCCCAAACGCCTTACGTCAACAGTATTCCTGAAAAATTTAGGTGAGACGTTTGTACAAACTTATCCTTCACCAGTTCTACCGCATGGGCACTGACCCCAAAGCTGGTTTGGATTCTGGCTCAAGGTCAAGGAGGTTGCATGGCTCGAGCCGTTTCACTTAACCTTTCATAACAATGACTTCAAACACCCAATAACGAAGCGGAGAAATGATCATTCTTTCCATTACAGATACGAAAATCTGGCAGCGGCGCAGGCTCAACACGCGGGTCAACAGCCTCAATATCAACCAGGAGGTCATGGGCGACCAAGGCAAAGGCGTCAAGCTCAATATCAACAACAACAGAAACAGCAGCAACCTCAACAACAGCAACCTCAATACCAGAGGATATCTCAACCTCCGGCCGAGCCTCAGCCACAATATTCGACCAATGTTCCAGGATCCATACAAAAACTCTTACAATTCCAGTCTCAGACACCTTACAACATAATCGCGAATCAGATAACCTATCGCCTCGACAAACCCTACGTCCCTCAGCGTGTCGAGGCACCTCAAGCCGTTCAATACCAACCGCAGCAGCAATCCGTGGGAGCGTCCTATCAGGGACAGCCCGGTTCTCAGCCGCAAGGTCAACCCGCTTATCAACCTCAAGGTCGAAATGTTCGCCCCGTCAACGAGAAACAATACTGAGACGGGGTTTTACCGATGGTCCTTCAACGACCTTGAACATCGCGGAGAACGAGAAGGGAAGATTCG
Organism: Netelia fuscicornis; assembly: GCA_946811545.1. NCBI lineage: Eukaryota > Metazoa > Arthropoda > Insecta > Hymenoptera > Ichneumonidae > Netelia > Netelia fuscicornis. The sequence continues at coordinate 43,847,003 of OX328013.1, forward strand.
CGACGTCGTATATCTTCAATCAACTTGAAAATCAGCGAGCGGACGAGAGAGGATCGAAGGCATTGACGCGACGCCATCTTGCGTACCACGACGCCTTCCACCATCTTGACTAACTCAATTTTTTTATATTTAACATGGAATCTGTTATAACGTATCGGCCGTTGCGATTGATCGGGCAAAATAGCGATCGATATTCGTGCAGGCAATGTGATACTTTGAAAGAAGGTTTATTTTTTATATTTTGTACGTTGTAATAAATATATTTCCTACAAAAAAAAACATTGAAAAATGGGCGTTCTACTGTACTTTGAAATCCTGACGGGTAACGTTTATTCCCAGTGACAGGGTTGTTGCTAGCAACTGTTAGAGAAATGTATTCGTTCTACGAAACGCGGAAGAAACGAAATCGAGCGTAACATGCAGATCGCTTTCCTACACGCATAAATAGGTGTGTCTCGAGCGTATCGAGTTCGTGTTTTACTTTTTGCTTTTATTTTAGCATAGTCGCAACGATCGTACGTTGATCCTGTTGCATACAAAAATCGATGATATCTTGTTTCTGATATTGCGATTGCGGAGGAAAGAATATAAATATATACAATATTGATAACACGATGCGTGGGTTAATTCGAATCGAGTCCGTCGCTATTCTGCCAGTTTGCCTTGAATGGAAATTGATCAGAAAGCCCGTGAGAACTTTTACATTTAAAATGAAATTCGATATCTTCGTGTGCTTTGATATATTTTTTTTGTTTTTGTCAGTTTCTTTTTTCTGCGCTTTACCGATCACTTCCTGACTCACTCGCTCGTACTATCGGTCACTTTACTTGCGAATGTAACAAGAGTTACGTGATCGTAGGGGGTCAATGCAACAAGGCGAGGGTGGGGACGAAAAGTTAAAAAATTTCGTCGCCAGCGAAGCGTGAAAGCTACTCGCTCGCCCATATAGATGTGAGGTCGCGAAACTGGCGCCAGTTCGCTCAGATTCATACTGTTAACTCGAACGTACCGGACGTCGCGAATCGTCGTCATGAAATTTGTCGTAAGTCCAATTTTAGCACTTTTCGCGACTTTTCCAATCCAAAATAGCGTTAAAAAATTGCGTTTTCTAGAACCTTTGATATCAATTTTCGAGCAAAATTGTATGAAAATGAAGGAAAAATTTAGAAATACAATTGTCAAGCTTATTTTCCATTTTCTAGATTTTACTCTGTGTCCTGGTGCCGATATGCTCGTGCGAGTCGGTTCTAGATAGTGATGGATGGTTAATGCAAGATTTTCGTGCAAAAGTTACGGGTAAGTTAATAATTGGAAAATTATTGAAAACTTCAGAATTGTTGTCAATTTTGATAACTGTAACTGTCAACTCTAGTATAAAAACATTCTGAGAAAAATCAGTACAATAATAATCAATTATTATACCTTATCGCAATAATTAATTATTTAAATTTTCATAAAATTGTTGATTCTTAAAACATATCTAGCACCAAAATTATATTCCTTTTTTTCTCAATTACGTGTAGAATCGATTCGTGTGAGGAGACAGGCGCAACACGGTCACCAGCAACAGCAGGCCCAGCCTCAGTACAGACCTTATTCACAAGCCCCATCGCAGATCAAACAATTGTTGCAGTTCCAGCAAGCTCGTGAGCCTCTCGTACACATACCGGCATCGCCAGCGCCGAAATTCGGGCCACCAAGCCACGGTGAACCGCAGGTACGTTCTCAGTCTGAAGCAGCTGGCTATCGACCTCAAGTGCAATATGGCAATGCCCCACCTCAACCGACCTACAAGAGTCAGGCTGCTTCTGTCGCTGCCCAATATCGACCTCAGGGCCAGTCTCAAGGACAACAACAGTACAATCCACAACAGTATCAGCCTCAAGGGCAACAACCTCAATACAATCAGGGACAATACAACCCTCAACAGTATCCTCAAGGTTAAGGTCGATGGGGAATAAAAGAAGAGAGAGAAGGAGAGAGAAGGAAAGAAGTTCCTCGACAACAAAAATTGTATCATAGACGTAAATATGTGTATCTAACTGTTGCCATCGTGAATTCGAGAGTTGCCACTTTTTTTTCATCAATTAAACCTCGTGATAAAAATAAAAGCTTTCTTTTGGTAATTTTTGACATTTTTATATTTTTTTTTATTATTATTTGTTTAACGATATTTTCATCGAGAATTTTGTTATTCGTTCGCATGTTTTGCTGTCTCATTGCTAATTATCGATGGCTTACGAGAGAAGTTGCCTTCCAGAATTGGATTTGGTTGATTACGAGTAAGTTTCGGGAATTGTAAGACGAATTATCTAGTTTAAGGATAAATAAAGAGTTTTCATGAAAAATTTAATTGATTGTTTCTATTTATTTGCGAGGTTCATTTTAAATCCTATACTATTGGCTCGAAACTAGAATCGTTTGGCCGAAATTCTTTCTCCTCGGGCAATAATGTAGCAGCTTTCACGAATGACTGGACTTTCGAAGGGGGAAAATCTAACTTGGATACAAGAGGTTGATCGCTTTGATTATACAGCTGTGCTGTATCAAACTCGTGCAGGTGGGCGAACCTACACCGATGTGGTTTCTCTCTCGACTCTCCATCTTTGTAAACCACATATATAAAAGGATGCTGAAAAAAACAATCATATCACTTCTCGATAAAATACAGATTATGCTACTTTCGCTCTATTCAATTTCTAATTTCCCATTTCTCAAAAAAATTGATTTTTTTATTAATCACTTTCTCTGAAAATTTAATTTTCTATTAATTTTCCTGTTTTTTTTTAAATTCAAAACTAGAATTAAATAAAAATGATATCAGATCACGATAAATTACAGATTATGCTACTTTCGCTCCATTCAATTTCTAATTTTCCAATTCTCAAAAAAAAATTGATTTTTTCATTAACAACTTTCTCTACAAACTTCATTTTCTATTAATTTCCCCTGCTTTTTATCAAAACCTAGAATTAAAAAAATGTTATCAGTTCTCGATAAAATACAGCTTATGCTCCTTTCGCTCTATTCAATTCCTAATTTCCCATTTCTCAAAAGAAATTGAATTTTCCATTAACCACTTTCTCTAAAAACTTCATTTTCTATTCATTTCCCCTATTTTTTACCCAAAACTACAATTCAATTTTTCATACTCGCCTCTCTTTGCAGTTTCTCTTTCATTTTCCTTTTTTTTCTTCAAATATCCTTCAAGATACATAATAGGATTAATTTATTCGCCTCTAATTCTAACTACGAGAGACACCCGGTTAAGTAGGAATGAAAAGTCCAACGAAACATCTCCCTCAAAAGTGGTAGAAAAGAAGAGGTCGAGAGAAGAGTCGCGATCTCGAACACATATGTACAGGACACGTATACCAGGGGGTGCCTAACTCGTCACTTGAGAAATCAAGGTATCATCGCACCAGTGGTTGCACACAAGGGGCGTATCTCAGCGTCACGGTGAGTTCTGATGTGGCATGTATATATATATATGCCTCCTCCCCTACATACACACCTAGAACTACCACCAATTCTCGACGATTACGCGTCGTCGAGCTTCTCTCTACTTTGGCTCTCTCTTCTCTTCTACCCCGAAACTCGTAGTTTCATCCCCCGAAAAATACTGACGGCTGCCGCTTGGCTCTTTCCCGCATATATGCGAGTGCAGTCACCTCCCCCCTGCCACGCCAGGACGATTATTTCTATATATATATATATCGGTTCGCTCTATAGCACACAGGATAGTGACCGTACTATGCATAAAAGTTCTATACATATATATGTCACATATATTCGGTGTCTTCACCAGCAAACGGGGAAGAGGATTAGCGAGTCCATTAAAGTCGCGGACTCTATTATCCACGAGGGCACGACCACGGTGACATCAACCGCCTTCCAGTGGCGGAGGCAACTATTTTTCTTGTCTCATCCCCCTGACACACATTGGATACCGTGTCATTCATGAATATTTGTAAAACGTTATTTACAGAAGCTGCCATTCTTTTTTTTTCTCATGTGCGAGTTAAAAAATATGTAAAAATAATTCATACAATTGGGAAATATTGTTCTCTCCAATATTTTATATTGGATAATTTAATGTTAAAAAGAATATTACATTAAGTTAGTAAATAAATTAAATTCAATTGTTTTTCTACCATAGATGATTGGTTTAGATTATAAAAATATTTTTTATTATTTGATAACAAAAATTGTGGTTAGAATATTGTTTGTTTTTAAAAAATATGTAAAGATAATTTATATATTTTTATAATATATATATTGTTTTATAATATTTAAAAAAATATATAAAAACAATTCACACGATTGTGAAATATTTTTCTTTTCAATATTCCACATTGAACAATAAAAGGATAAAAATGTATTCAATCCAATAAATAAACAAATTAAATTGAATTGTTTTTCTATCCTAGACACTCGATTAAGATTATAAAAATATTTTTGATTGTAAAATCTCATAAACAAATTTTGTAGTTAAAATATTGTTTATTTTTTTATATGTTTTTTATTCGCGACTCTGTCAAAAAATGGCGGGATCCGCGCCATTGGCGCATTGGGCTCGTGGAAGCAAATTACAAAAGGAGGATTACCGGCAGCTGGACGACTATACAGCATGTATATATGTATAGCGTCACCGACAGGAGCAACAACGAGATCTTTCTCGTCGTTGGTCGCCGTCATATATATATATCGACGTTCAGAGGCTTCAAGAGCTCTTTGTCCTTCGACGCATTGGTAACATAATTATCGGAGTTATAACAAGCCATCGGTGTGGCCCAAGGTACCAAAAACGCCGGTGTGCACGCACGAGGACCACATGCGAAAAAGGGGTCGTGCGGCTCATGGTTCGCCCTTCCCTCATGCGGTGTGACGTTCATCACGTGCGTTCGCCCGCGATGTCATCGAGGGATGAATTTTCACGATGACAAAAAAGAGAAAAGAAACGTCCGTCCACTGCGCGAAACGGTCGTTCCACTCGATCGAGAGAAAATTTTGTAACGGCTGTAATCCTTAATGTCATAATGAGGACAGACGGATGTAGGATCGTCTGTGAAAATTTAATGAAAAGTTTACCGAGGCGAAGTACATTATTCGAGTGACAATAAAGTTGTTTGAATTCGTTTTTTAATACATATTTGTAGATTGAAATGTCACTAAAATGTATCTAGGTAAGGTAAATCGGTCGATGTTTAACGTATATTATTGATTTTTTATCAAAAGAAATTTTTTTGATAATTAATTTCATTCTCTAAAATTCTCTAAAATTCTCTAAAATTCTTTAAAATTCTCTAAAATTCTCTAAAATTCTTTAAAATTCTCTAAAATTCTCTAAAATTCTCTAAAATTTTCTAGAATTCTCTAAAATTCTCTAAAATTCTCTAAAATTCTCTAAAATTTTCTAAAATTCTCTAAAATTGCCTAAAAAATATAATAAAAATTTCGTAATTCTAAAAAAAGATTGATTTTTTTAGAAAAAAAAAACTGATTTTTCTGCAATTTATAAACTAGACGGTTCCATTGGCGTTCCGCTCGTAACGGGCGGAGATAAAACTTGTCCCGTCGTAATAGTCATCGTAATAAAATTACGATTGAGTGATTAAGAAAGAAAGTAGCTGACACTCTCCGATCGTCGGTGTTACGTTCAATTACGCGTAGCGAGGTAACTTCGCAAAACGAGACCGAGACGGTTCGATACGCGTAGATACAGTAACAAATACGCGATAGCTCGAACGAGTTTGTTTATAGACTCGAAGTTGCACATGCCTTTACGTCGTTTCGCAATTGTGATATCGATTGCGACCGGGTCTCTCGTTTCTTTATAGACGGACTTTTAAAGACCGGATTGTGCTTGGAAAGGCTTCGACCGTCTACCATGGTCATTATATAATTAAATTGAACGTTCCTTGAACTAACCAACTATCCTACTCGACTCCCTATTACATTATTATTATTATTATTATTAGTCTATTATTATTGTAAATTGAACGATACTTTACAAAAATTAAACATTTATGTAATTTTCATATTTTTTAAATTTTATTTATTTAAATATTAATTTATATTTGCTTCTAAACCTACCGTAAAATGGATTACATTGACATTATGGGTAACTGTAATAGTTTGTGGGGCTTCTTTAACTGGGCGCCAAAAACTTACAGTTTAAATGTGTTCGCAGTCGTGAAAAGTTAAAAAAATTAATATCTCTGTATATTTCAATATGTCGTGGTTATAATAGTGATATTCGTATTGCGCGGGAAATTTCCGATTCCGTAACCTCCAATTGAAGCCTTTTTGGAGGAAAGAAAATGTTGACCCCCGGAAGGTGCCGATAGTCGACATTCGGATTTTACTTTCGCGACTTTGGGAGGTCCGATAGGGTCAAAATTTTGTTTCGTCCAAAAAGAGTTTGTTGCGTCATTTCGGAATCGGAAATTTCCCGAGTATCACGAAAATCATTATTTCGTTTTGGATTTTTCCAATTTTATCTAGAGTTATCTAGAGTTATCTAGAATTATATTTCCATTTATCTAGAGTTATATTCTAGAGTTTTTGAAAGAACACTAAAATAATATTATATTCTTCATCAGCGACAAATTACCAATTCTGTAACGAACCTACAAAATCTTTTTGACCGAAAAAAATTGTTGTCAAGGAAAACACCAAAAAAAGGATGTTAAAAAAAAGTTACCTAAAAAAAACTTCCAAAATTTATTCAACTTAACCTCATTTCATGGTAACAATAATAAAATTGCATATTTATTACAAAAATAAAAGTAACATCTAACTTTTCCCTATATTATTTTATGTTTGAATTTCAAAAAGCAAAAAATAAATAAACATACGTAAAAATGAAACGTATTCGGTTCGACTATGAAAAACATCGCATCGAAACGTGGCACGAGCGTGTGAATCTCGTTGCGGTCTGTTGCCGATGCCTGATTCCAATAATTGTCCCTAATCCTAAGGGTGGCGCGGCGCACGCGGCGAAGCGACGGCGCTGTGGCTCAAATCCTCGTAACCCTCTCGTTTCTCCCCCCCCCCCCCCGTTCCATCTAGCACACTGCACGTAGTAATCCACGTACGGAGCTAAATTTTTGTTCCTGCTCCTCCCTATCTTGCACCCGGGTACTCCATCAACGCGCGATACGCTGGGATTTGTTTCAATAACATCGAGAAGCATGTACGATCAAGAACTTCCCGGGTGATGTATTGTGTTGGACGAAAGGGCACGAGAGTGCCTTTCTTATCGGGACGATCGTGACGTAAAAATCTCGGGGATCACCCTGCTCGTTTCCTAATCAGAAAAATAATTCGAATTATCGTTGCACACTATTGTTTTGCGATTAACCGATAGTAATGTTAATAATAATAATAAACAATAATAAATTAAACAAATTTCATAAAATTTGTCCAATAAATCAGAAGTTATTCATCAATTTATTAAAAATAACATTTTTAATCTCCAAACATTATAAATTTTATAAAAAAGAATTTTATTTTATTCGATTTTTTGATGAAATAAAAAAAGGATGGGTTCTTTTTTTCAATCTCGACGATCACCCTGCTCGTTTCCTAATCAGAAAAGTAATTCGAATTATAGTTGCACACTATTGTTTTGCGAACAACCAATAATAATATTAATAATAAAAAAATAATAAATCAAACACATTTTATCAAATTTCTCCAATAAATCAGTGATTAATTTATCAATTTATTAAAAACGACATTTCTACTCTCCAAAGATTGCAAATTTTGGATAAAATAAAAAAAAGGATGGCTCTCTTCCTTTTTCGATCTTCCTTTGTTATAAAAAAAAAATGTTGTTTTTCGAGAAGTGTTTGATTTTGTTAAGTGCTATATCATCCATGTTAACTCGAAATGGTGAGAGAAGGGCTCTCTTTCCGCGCGAAGTTGGGGATACGTTCGGTGAAAGATAGGCACATCGCGTTCCCTATTGTCGAAGTAAGCTAGACCGGAAAAATTTCAGCATGGCCGACGCGAGTTCACGGCCAATCAGTGCTTGGAATCCTCGTGACAGCTGCAGTGCTCATCCCTCAGGACACGCCGATGGCGAAAGGTCGGTACCCTCTCCCCAAATGCGACGAGAGACCGGAGAGATCGACGAGCCCCTCGAGTCGCGCTGTGCGCCGATCTCTCTATAAGCGAGTCCCTAACTTACTGATTTTTGCCTTACGAAGTCAGCCATTGTAAGACGAGAGGCATCGTCGCTTTCCTCTTTCAAATTCTACGCGGCTGCCTCGTACTTGCCTTACGTGTCCTTTGAGTATGTTATACGCGCAAATACAAGTTTTCGTCGTACGCTTCCTCGTCGACTTCCTTTTTTTTCGACTCACCGATCGGCAAACCGGTCTCCTTATTTCTTATTCGCGAAAGATACAACTTGGGTCAATATTTTATAAATATTTTTGAATAAATATATTTTTTATTATTTTTATTACGATCATTATTTTTTCGCGAGATAAAAACCAAGATAACGATGTTAAATCTAACATTGAGAGAGAGAAGATATAGAATTAAAAAATTTATAAATAATATATTATATTTTGTATAAAATAATATAAAGAATTTTATATTTTATATTTATTTATATATTTTATATATATATTTTATATATATATTTTATATATATATTTATATATTTTATATTTTATATTATTTATTTTATATTTTAAAACTTTCAAAAATATTTTTGAAAAAATATATTTTCTATTATTTTTATTACAATCATTATTCATTCACTCGATAAGAATCAAGATTAAAGAAATTATCATATTTTTCTACCTGATTGCGAAAAATTGTAAGCTAAAATTTTATTTTGCAATAAAGAATGATGTAGGTGCATTCCTGTCAAAGACCTAACTTTGTAAAAGTATCGATGGATTTGCGTCGATCTGGCTCAAAGAATTATGTGAAAGAACAATGAGAGAGAGAGAAATATTCCGAATTAAAAAATTTATAAACAATATATTATATTTTATATAAAATAATATAAATACAGAATTTTATATTTTAAAACTTTCAAAAATATTTTTGAAAAAATATATTTTCTATTATTTTTATTACAATCATTATTCATTCAGTCGATAAAAATCAAGATAACGATGTTAAACTAACATCAACTAATGAGAGAGAGAGAGAAATATATAGAATTTTTTAATTTATAAACAATATATGATATTTTATATAAAATAATATAAATACAAAATTTTATATTTTATAACTTTCAAAAATATTTTTGAAAAAATATATTTTCTATTATTTTTATCACAACCATTATTTTTTCCCTCGATAAAAATCAATGTTAAATCTAACATCAACTAAATTATTATATTTTTCTACCTGATTGCAACAAATTATAAAATAAAATTTTATTTTGCAATCAAGAAGGATGTAGGTGCATTCCTGTCAAAGACCTAACTTTGTAAAAGTATCGATGGATTGGCGTCGATCTGGCTCAAAGAATTGTGTGAAAGAACAATAAGAGAAAGAGAGAGAAATATATATATAAATAGTCGCAAGTCCATTAGGACACATCGAGAGACAGGTGTTGCACCTGCTTCGTCGTCTTGACGCGGATATTAATCGTTGTTCCGAAGGGTCGGTATTAATATTCGGGTTTCGTGGGCACTGTCGGTCGAAACAATTAAAGTCAGTATTATCGTGAAACAGATTATCGTTGGGTCCGGAAGGATTTATGTGGTATTGAAATTTTAACGCCATTATATACATAGAGAAAGAAAGAGAGAGAGAGAGAGAGAAAGAGAAAGTTCTAAACCAACCACGCGCCCTTCCTATTAGTAGCACGAGTGTAAAAGGCAAAATCTGATAATCCAGAAGAGACAAAATCCGCCAACCCAGTAAGATGATAATCCGAAATGATCGACACCATTTCATGAATATTCTGGACTAAAACTGCGGGAAGAGGATCGTGGCTGTAAAGTAAGGAAAGGATACGCTTAAATGTTGGACCGAGAGGAAGATACGAGGAAGTGTGTCAGGTGCGATGACGATGATCGTGGCTTAAGTTATTCCTTCACAAACGGTTTTAAAACTGAAGCTCGAAATCGTGAAGATATTTCGAAATTTTACGCCCTTTGTACCTACGTACGCATCTCCGTTTCTCTTTACCTCTCTCGCTCTAGGTAATTATTTTTCTCGGGCATTCACTGTGTTACGATAGTCTCATAAAACGTTTGATAGATTTTACGAAAGTAGATCGACATGGCTAACTTTGACTAAATTTAATTTTCAATCATTAAAATACCTTCAGAAAAATCGAATTAAGAAATAAAAATAATGTGACAAAAAATTTAAACAGATTATTGCCAATAAATAAAATTGGATGAAAAATATCTTAAAATATAATTAAATAATAATTTTTCTCTCAACTGTTAAATTCAAAACGTTAAAAATGATTTAATTCTTATAAGTGTTTCTTAGCTATTATCATTATTATTATTATTGTTATTGTTGTTATTATTATTTCAATTGTAAAATTAACCAACTTCCCTTAATTGGTGGTGTACAGAAAAATCGAATTAAGAAATAAAAATAACATGTCAAAAAATTTAAACAATTTATTGCCAAGAAATAAAATTGGATGAAAAATATCTTAAATAATGAATATAATCATTAAAAATCGTCAAATAATAATTTTTATGATTTAATTCTTATAAGTGTTTGCTATTATCATTATTATTATTATTATTATTATTATTGTTATTATTATTTCAATTATAAAATCAACCAACATCCCTTAATTGATGGTGTACTTTTACATACCGACGACATTTTAGATCCAAATGCGAGAGGGTAGAAGAAAGAGTGAGGGGGAAGGGTGAGAGGGGGGTACACGCGTACGATACCAACCCCCTAATAATTTATTCGGACAATGAGAGCAGCGTGCGTGCATATCCCTAGCCAGGTCTCTGTCTTCTTTTTCTACCCTCGCTGAATTGCCTATACATCTACTCTCTCTCTCTCTCTCTTTCCCTCTCTCGCCCTCTCTCACTCTCTCTCTCTCCTGTTCTATATATATAGGCATCAGTGTCACGCCAGTAGTGATGAGCCCCTCAATGACAGCCACCAACATAATCTGTTCCCATCAACGCAGACATAATGGATGCATCAACGGTACACAACAATAAAGAGACGAGTAAGATAGAGAGAGAGAGAAGGAGAGAGGGCGAGAGAGAGAGAGAAAGAGAGAGAGAGGAATAGGCATTTCACGGTAGGCACGGGAGCGCCGCCTGTACATGGAACTCGATAGAGAGAACTTTGTCTATCTTACCCCAAGCTTCCCTTATAGACCGGCGCTACTCGACGGTAGCGAGGTCGAAAAATTTTCCCCCACCACCACCACCACCTCATCGTCGACCGGGTTGGGGTCGAGTGGGCACCCCCTGACGCGTCCTGACGTTTATATACCGCTCATCTCCTTCTGCTGTTCATCTCGACCCCCTCCCCCTTCCTACTCGGTTTTCGGCTGTTTCGCATATGTATGTATATATACAAGTATTGTTGAAAATATCGCGAAATGGGGCAAGAATAACGCGATGATATTCAAGCGGGGCTTTGCTTTATTAAATTCCTGACACGAGACCCCGCATAGCACGTGCAAATATTCGCGCAAGAGGCTGCGCCAAATGCGAAGGTGGGAGTGAATACGAGAGCACGGATTCGCAATGGGGATGATGGGGATAACCTGGTTGGAATGACTTGAGAAAATTGGTTGAAAAGAAAATGGCCCCTGCGGGCAATTGTTGTTTTACTGAAAGAATTCAACGTCTTGAATACCGAGCGATATTCGTTGTCTTTGTTTGGGGTGAGATTGTTTTTTTTTTTTTGAGGATATGCTTTGTAATGTGATTATTTCGATTATTAATTTATTGAACTAACGATGATTTGATTAATTATGTTTTCTTTTAATTATCAAATTTGTCAGTTTTATATCAATGCTGGTAAGAAAAGGAGAAAGGAATGCCAGTATCAACTTTGGATTTAGAGTATTGTTACAGTTTTTTGAGCAACCTGGGCAACCGATTGCGTTAAAGTTTTGAAGGCATCTACAGAATTATGGCAAAAAGTGGTTAAACATTGTGTTTTTCCAAAATTGTTGCTATAATTTTCTAGATGGCCTCAAAACTTTAACGCTCAGTGCCAGAAGAAAGTACGAACGGGGTTTTCGAATTATTGGTCTCCCGCAACGTTATTCTTAAAATTTTGGAAAACAAATTTTTGGAACCACTTTTTACCGTAATTCTCTAGATATCCTCAAAATTTGAACGCGATTCGTAGCTCAGTGCCGGAGAAATTACGAAGCGCGTTTTCGAATCGCTCGTCGCTTTTATCGTTGCCTGTATTTGAGGAGGATCGTATTTTTTTACGGATACGTTTTGCAATATAATTACTTCCACTATTAATTTATCGAGCCAACGATAATTTCATTAATCACATTTTTTTTTAATTATCAAATTTTTCCAAAGTAATTGTCGCTAATTTTAATATTTTTATTGATCCCCTGCAACAGTATTATCAAAATTTTGTAAAAAAAATATTTAGAGCCACTTTTTACCATAATTCTTTAGACACCCTCAAAATTTTAACACGATTCGTAGCTCAGTGCCGCAGAAATTACAAATCGCGTTTTCGAATCGCTCGTCACTTGTATCGTTGCCTGTATTTGGGGAGGATCGTATTTTTTTACGGATACGTTTTGCAATATAATTACTTCCCCTATTAATTTATTGAGCCAACGACAATTTCATTAATCACATTCTTTTTTAATTATCAAATTTTTCCAAAATAGATGTCGCTAATTTTAACATTTTTATATCAATGCCGATAAAAATGGAAAAAAAATCTTTGAATTCAGAGTATCGTTAAAATTTGTTTAAATCCATTGAATTTATGACGAAAATAATTTCACATGTGTCAATAATAAAGATGAATACACATTTTGAGATTACTTACTTCCATCGATTTTTCATACTCGTTACATTAACAATGCTTACGTACGATCCTACGAAACTATAACTTTGTATAGTTGCGACACATTATGGCAAAGAGAACGACAACTACGACCCCCCCTGGCGCGACGCTAATTGACTACAATGCCAGAGCTTCGTATGGAGCACTTTTTTCTGTTTTGTTACCTCAAAACAATGACGACAATACGCCGATTCTCAAGTGACCACTCGTTGGTCCCCGATGACGCTAGGACAAACTTCATACGCATATATATATGGACCCATATACGATATAAGGGATGTGGTGGCATCGACGACGCCAGAATCGGGGCGTCGAATCGATGTAACATAGTCGAGGGTCTTTTGTTACATCGTGGTGCAATTACATCCAAGGCTTCCCCTTCCACTCTATTGTCAGGCCCATCGATGGCTCCCGCGTTTTGTTACTGTTACTCTCCCAATTTTTGTTCTCCCTTACCCTTCCACCGATAAATACACACGTACTCTTGAATCATGTATATGGGACGTTTCATGTTTAACAAAATGATTTGATCGAGTTTTTGGAAACATTTGAATCAATGTTAGATATAAATTAAAAATAATTTTGTTTAAATATTGCAATCATTTGGATTGAAATTTAGATTAAACATGACAGTGTAAGTAAATTACGCAGATCGACAAGAAAACTTTTTTCTGAGTTTCTGTTTTAATGTTTTAATTCTGATGCATCGAAAAATATTAAAAATTTTTTTTAAATATTAATTTTTGAACTTGATTTATTATAATTTTACATTTATATGCTATTTACTAATTATTCTTCAATTAAAAAGACTCCGCTATCCAGCAACAAATTTTCTCATTGTGATTTATAACAAAATTATGAAAAATTCAATAATTTTTCTTAAAATTGGAAAAATTGCTCTTGTTTCTGCAAAATCAAACTTTCAGCAAAAGAATATTATTTTTCCCTTTATTCATAGAAGAATAAAGGAAAATATGCCTTAAACATAGAAGAAACCAAAATTTGACATTAAGAAGTCAGACTCAAAAAAAATCCGAAGTTTAAGGTTATGCGAGCTGGTATGGAATGGCCCGTACATGTGCTATATGTGGTTATAGTGTGATCGTTTCCTCGCTCATTGGTCCTTCCTGGGGGTTGAACAGGGCAAGGTGCAAGTATGTAACATCCGCAGCAGCCCTTGGTGGGAACCACTTGTCGAGGACTTGCAGGATTCTCTTCCTTTCTCTCCCTATCGTGAATTATGCCACGCATTCACTTATACGCATACATATATGTATATATTAAGTGACCAGCCGCCTAGTACTCGCCAGTCTATTATTTTAAGCGAAGGAATTCTCCGGTCGTATCGAGAGTCCCGAGAGTAATTACCGATTCAAACAATGGGCGCGACGTCGGTGACCGAGCGTGCGCTCCCTCTCTCGTAGTGAGAGAGCACTAAGTTAGTGCCCTGGAAGAGAAAGAGAGGCAGGGAGAGAAAAATAAAGAAAGAAAGAAAAAAGTGAGTAGAGGAGAACGAGAATTCGATACAAGATTATTATTCACTCGTCCGGAAACGCAACAGTATTGTTATTGTTACTTTCAAGAGTGCCTGAACGAGAGTTGGGAACGCTGTCTTTCGAAAACTTCAGAGCGGATCAGAAACGGCTGCTGCGAAATCGAGACTCGCAAACTCGCAACATACGGGACCCCTCTCTCTCGTCCAAACTCTCAAGGATTTCAATCGAGATCCCGATTAATTGCGACAATATCTCTCGATTTTCGTCTCCTCGTTAAGGTAGTTCTATCGTGACATTAAAATCGAAAACGTATTTTTCAGTTTTTCTCACATACAAAATGGTTTGTGGGCTCGAGTTAGTAAAGAAAAATTGTTGCAAATTGACTAAAGAACAACATACTACAAATTCAAGGTCATCCAAGGTAATATGTACTTGTTGTATAACTACAAAAATTGCAAAAATTCTTTTCTTTAGATTTTTTTGAAAAACTAGATAAAGCTTCTTTGATGTTGCATTAAAATGTATGCAAAGTTTTAGAAGGTTTCAGCGAGTAGAAGCCAAGATATTTATGGATGAAAATGCAACTTTTAACACGCGCTCTTATGGGAGACTACCGAAAATTCTGATTTTCACCAATAAATATCTCAACTTCCGTGTGGTAAAACCTTTCAAAAATTATTACACACGTACATACGACATCAAAGAAGATATATCGAAATTTTCAACAAAATCTTACGAAAACAATAAAACGACAGAACTACCTTAAGCATTTTCAGATTTTATTTTTGCTTTGTTAAGTCGTGTTCGACCACACGTGGAATAAAGAGAAGTAATTTTGCCAATCAGAGAAGAATCGTGAATTAAGAAAGTTATCATTGATAACGATTAAAATTTTGTTATTTTACGATTGTATGGTTGAAAAAATATTGAGGTTTATTCGTGTAAAGAAATGATGGAATGAACGTTTCGCGAAGGAAAATTTTGTTCAGCGTCGGCTTCTTCTGTTTGCGGCGTTTATAAAAGCACTGTCGCTGCCTGGCCCACCTACAACGATACTTTTGGGCGGAATATTTACCTGAGTAATTTGTCAGCTCGTCTAATACCACCAATGGCAAATCCTTGGTAACGGTGTGTAAAGACTTTCGCTCGAGAGATCACAGCAGCTGGGAATGGATATATATATATGTGGATGTATATTTACAATTGCGAGACACTACGAGGATTCGCAGCGAACATAACCCTCACTCGACGTCGGCAAAAAAATAAAATTACACAAGATTTTTCGAAGTTTTTGTCGAGACGATTTCATGCATTGGAACTTAAGATGGTCCTATCGTTACAGCCCCCCCCCCTCCCTCCCCCGATACGACTACCTTAAGGAGGTTCGAAATATCACGAAAGTCCTTATCTGGACCCAAAATTTTTATTTGTTTCAAATTAATTGTAAGATTTTTTCAAAATTATTCAACATTTTTTGATGAATCTTTTTTCGTTTTGTTCAAAAAGAGTTTATTTAGTATTCTATGTGGGATTTTAGAGGATATTTGAAATAGAAAAATTTTGGGAGTAATTGAAAGGCGAAAAACGTTGATTCGAAAAATGCATATGTTCAATGTACCTTTTCTCGATATCTACTCATCGTATCGGCATATTTTTTTTCTTGACGTAACAAGTACATCCAAACGAAGGATGTGACCAGTCATTTTTTTGAAAAGACGACTCAGACCCGAAAAAAATAGATTTGAAGATAAAAAAACGTGCTCAAAAATTTTAACAAAATTTCAAAACAATGTCAAAAAATTCTGAAACAAAATATCAAAAAATTGGCTTGAGATATTCTTTATAACACTTTAATATACACGCACAACAAAAATGGTCAAAATCGAACGTACGGTTCCTGAGAAACGGTACATTGAAAATAGCCATTTTTTCGAATCAATATTTTTCGACTTTTAACTAGTCCCACAAATTTTCTATTCCGAATATCCTCAAAAATCCTACACAGAATTATCAATAAAGTCTATCTGAATAAAACTAAAAAAAATCATCGAAAAATATTGTATAATTTTGAAGAAATCTTAATTGGATTTTTTATGTCGAACCTCCTTAACTCGAGACGACAGGAGAGCATAAAAAGTACTCACTGACCGTTTCCCTCGATGCATACGTTACAAATTATCAAAGTGTTCGTTATCACCTAATTAGATTTCTTGAAAATTATTTTTGAAAAATATTACATAATTATTATTTTTTTAATGCAATGGAATTAAAATGGGTATACAGGCCCAGGCGATAATTTGTATTTGCTGTAAGCAACTTAATACACCAATAGACGCAAGCCTATATATATATACGTATATGCACAAAGTGAGAGAAACGAGGGGAGACGTATAGATAAGCATGCGACGTCGATGCCCACACGAGGGCACGAATTAGGAGTAGAAAACATTTGAAAAATCAGTCATGCGGATTACGAGAGTCACTCAGGCCATTAGAACGAGACGTATGGTGATATACATATATACATATAGTCGAAAGCGAGCACACCATTCTGGCGTCCCGCATCACTCGACTCTCTTCTCGAGCTATTTTACCCTCAGGAAAAAAAATCTCCGTGTGCACCTAATAAAATATTCCGATAAAAATAGTTTTTATTTTATTTAATATTGCATTTTAAATAGAACGAATATTTTTCAAACTAGGCCAGTTTTAAAGAAAGAATTCCATATAAATGATTAGTAAAAAAAAACAATTATATTATAATTCATAAAACTATTTTATTAATTTTTTTTACTAGAAGATTCTTAAATTTAAAAAAATTCGAAACGAGGGATGGAAAAGTCGTTTTTATTTTATTTAATATTGTATTTTAAATACAACGAATATAATTCAAACTAGGCCAGTTTTAAAGAAAGAATTCCCTATAAATGATTAGTAAAAAAAACAATTATATTATAATTCATAAAACCATTTTATTAATTTTTTTACCAGAAGATACTTAAATTTTAAAAAATTCGAAACGAGGGATGGAAAAATCGTTTTTATTTTATTTAATATTGTACGTTAAATACAACGAATATTTTTCAAACTAGGTCCATTTTAAAGAAAGAATTTCCTGTGAACGATTTGTTAAAAAACTAATATGTAATAATTCATAAAATCATTTTATTAACTGTTTTTATTAGAAGATACCTAAAATTTAAAAAATTCGGAACGAGGGATGGAAAAATCGTGTTTATTTTATTTAATATTGTACTTTAAATACAACGAATATTTTTCTAACTAGGTCCATTTTAAAGAAAGAATTTTCTGTAAACGATTCGTTAAAAAACAATATATAATAATTCAAAAAACCATTTTATTAATTTTTTTACTGGAAGATACTTAAATTTTTTTAATTCGAAATGAGGGATGGAAAAGTCGTTTTTATTTTATTTAATATTGTATGTTAAATACAACCAATATTTTTCAAACTAGGTCCATTTTAAAGAAAGAATTTTCTGTAAACGATTCGTTAAAAAACAATATATAATAATTCAAAAAACCATTTTATTAATTTTTTTACTGGAAGATACTTAAATTTTTTTAATTCGAAATGAGGGATGGAAAAGTCGTTTTTATTTTATTTAATATTGTATGTTAAATACAACCAATATTTTTCAAACTAGGTCCATTTTAAAGAAAGCATTTCCTGTAAATGATTTGTTAAAAAAAACAATATATAATAATTCATAAAACCATTTTATTAACTTTTTTTACAAGATAGTTAAATTTAAAAAATTTGAAACGAGGGATGTAAAGTGACCGGATAGGTATAGAATTTTTCATATATCTGTTTTCATAGCTCCATAGTATAACCATAAGTATCGCAGGGTCTGTTCGAGACTCGAGCGATTATTTACCTGCGCGTCCCCAATGATTACACGGTAGTCATGGGGCTCTCTCTCTCACTCGTTCAGTCAAAATGCCTTCGAGTCTCTCAAATACTCGTAGCACGGTTTTCTACAAAGACCGCTATTGTACTGCGATTACTACTCAAATCACCGTGAAATTCCCGTAAAATTTGTAGCATTGTGCGACAATACAGCCAAGATATTTCCTGAACCCAGGTAAAATCACGAAAACGCAGAATCTCAAACGAATTCAACCAAATTTTTCTTATTTCGAACAAATTCACCATCAACCATTTTTTAAATTTTATTATCAATTTTTTTTGGCTGTTTTACGAAGTAATTTAATAAAAATGAACGACAAATCTGTTTTTCAATCATGTAACATTTTTTATTTACCTATATACAGCTTAAAGCTCTATATATATATATATATATATATATACACCTGATAATCTCTGCCAATTTCTTTCTTTCAATAATGATAATAATAATAATAATAATAATAGTATTACAATGTATTATTCTTACATGTTTTTAATATTGTAATATCGTAACTTATATCCTTCCTTTTTTCAACAAACATTTACATGTTTCGCATCGGAGAACCATCGAGTTTGAAACGCTGAAATATTTCGCGTGTTATTTTTAATGTCGAATTTTCGTATTTAAAAATTGTTACGATTTTTTTAAATACCAAGTTGATTCCACGAATGAACTTCAGGCTCCGATATGTAATTCGCGCAATTAATATTTAATGTGGGTATTGCATTAGAGCGCACCTCGTGCACACTTTCGCTTAAACGTACATACATATGTATTTATCTATTTATATATATATATGTATATGCATATGTATATTTACATTGATACAAAAATATCGACTATTTTTAACTTCGACTTTTCTTCCCTCCCATCTCTTCATTGTGATATGTTAAACATCACAGTTGTTGATAACATATTTGTTGCTCTTTTCTAACACTAAAACTGTTAAACGCTAGAGGTACGTAGGTGTAAGTACATATACTATTGCAATCTCATCCTCCATCTGGCTCATCTTATTTTGCTGATGCAATAATATCGTCTCGATGACTCAAATTCGATCCAACGTAGAAAATTTCAAAAAATGGGAAAATATTAAAATATCAAAAAATTGAAAATTTTGAAAAAATCCTGTTGCTCAAATTCGATTCAATGTACAATAGCTGAAAAAACAAATGTGAAAATACGAGAATATCAAAGAAATTGGAAAATTTGGCAAATCGCAATAATCGTGATAACATTTGGATTAAAAATTTTGAAAAAGTTTGAAAGACTTGATTTTTAAAAATATTATCGAATAAGAATTGATCATAGTCAACTGTCAATTGCAGTAGTTCGATTAATCGACGAATACAAATTTTTGTTCGACCCAGAATTTTTATTTTTAGATAAACAAAGTTTTGCATCGTTTTGTGAGTTTTTTGAATCTCAAGCCGATTTGTACATGTCGCAAATAATCCTCTCGATCGGTATGATACCGATCGTGCGTCTGAAGAACAATTCCTCGATCGCGTGAATGGAGACGGATCGTAGTGTGGGCAAGAGTAGCAATAATTTTCCAAATCTGAGAGCGCCGAAGGAAGCTCCGCTGAGTCGTTGACCAAGGGCGAGCTGAGCACCGTCTCGAAGTCGCGCGACGCTGCCAGGATCTCTGAGACGACTTCCGGTTCCATTGGGCGAAGCCGAGCCATTGCTGCTGCGACTGCTGGGAGTCGTTTCGCAATCGAGGCCAGCTTTGAAAAGAACGATCGCTCTGATACAAGCGAATTCGTGAGGATCGAGATTCATCGAGTGAAAACCCGTCAGAGTTTCACGGAAACGATTGACCTCTACGGCGAGATGAAGTCCTTGAGGTCCTGCTGGTAACAACGCCGACGGATCGAGACTCGGTAACATTTGGGCCGCTGCGAGGAGGAACAATTCGCGCCAAGACGCTTCCAAAAGTGTCAGTTGATCCTCCATTGTCAAACCTGTTCCTGCTGCCAAATCGCGAGCCCAACGAACGTTCAGGAACAATAAACGAGCTGCCTGTTCGCAAACGGACTCGGCACTTATCATTGGCAATAGGGGCATTGTCGGCAGTCCCGTCATGTTTGGGGGAATCTGTTAATTAATAATGAAAAGGGGTTGAAAAATCATTTTTTAAAAAGAAATAAGTTTATTAATTTGTAAAAATTCAACGAATTATAATGATTTGTTTTTGAAAATATGTGTTTTTTTTAGTCTGTGATCTTCAAGGGTGAAAAATAGTAAATTTGTCGGATTTGCTCAACGACTAATTAATTTTTTTTTCAATTAGTCGCAAAATCAAATATTGTAAAAAATAAGGGTGATTCTCACCTTGGGCAACGCAATGCTATTGCAATAAATCGGATGAGGGACGGGATGATGAGGCGTTGGTGCTGCAACCGAGACTCTTGGTTCGCTCGGTGGTTTAGGTAGCGCGAGATCGAGAACTCCCGCCGGGGGTGGACCCATGCTCGCCATCATCTCCGGTTCTTTGAAATAAAGAGCCATCTGCCTACGCAGTGTAGAGTTCCTTGGGCCTCGCTCGTGTTGCACAGCTTTAAAAGTAAGTTTCAAAATAACAATAATTAAAAATTCCATGAAATTTCGATTCATAATTTTCGTATTTGTCTATGTTTTTCAAAAAAATTTCGATGTTTTTGTAATTTGTTTTATTATTAGCAAGATTTCTTGGTCCTCGCTCATGTTGCACAGCTTCAAAAACAAATTTCAAAATAACAATAATTAAAAATCCATGAAAACTCGATTCATAATTTCCATATTTGTCAACATTTTTCAAAAAAATTTAATATTTGTCGTTATTTTTGTAATTTTTTTTATTAGCAAGCTTTATTGGTTCCTGCTCATGTTGCACAGCTTTAAAAATAAATGTCAAAATAACAATAATTAAAAAAACCCATGAAATTTCGATTCATAGTTTCCACATTTGTCAACATTTTTCAAAAAAATTGAATATTTGTCGTTATTTTTGTAATTTTTTTTATTAGCAAGCTTTCTTGGTTCCTGCTCATGTTGCACAGCTTCAAAAACAAATTTCAAATTAACAATAATTAAAAATCCATGAAATTTCGATTCATAATTTCCATATTTGTCAACATTTTTCAAAAAAAATTTAATATTCCTCGTTATTTTTGTAATTTTTTTTATTATTACCAAGATTTCTTGGCTCTCATGTTGCATAGTTTTAAAAATCAATTTTTAAATAACAATAACTAGAAAATCCATGAAATTTCAATTCATAATTTCCATATTTGTCAACATTTTTCAAAAAAAATTAAATATTCGTCGTTATTTTTGAAATTTTTTTTATTATTAGCAAGATTTCTTGACTCTCGTGTTGCATAGTTTTAAAAATCAATTTTTAAATAACAATAACTAGAAAATCCATGAAATTTCAATTCATAATTTCCATATTTGTCCACATTTTTCAAAAAAATTCAATATTCTTCGATGTTTTTGTAATTTTTTTGATTATTGGCAAGATGACCCGAAACTTACCGTCTTTGTTCATGCCGGCCTGTATGCATTTCGCGAGACGACAAGCTCTGCACTGATTGCGATGCGTTTTGTCGACCATGCAACTGCCCTCGGATTTTGCCTTGCAGACGTATTGTCTATTGCGACGTATCGATCTCTTGAAGAAACCGGCGCAACCATCACACGCGAATATACCGTAATGCTTGCCCGACGAATGATCACGACACACCTTGCACGGTATGTCGTACAAAATCCGACCTGAAGCAAAAAAAGTGAACAACCCCTTTAGCACATAAATATATATATATATATATTTACAAAATTCAGCCTGCACCTGGTTTTCAACACCTTGTTTTTTCCCTCCTTCGTGGGACTGACGTCTTGACAGCAAAAATCTCTCGCATTCGCACGAGGCGAAGAGAAAAAAACAGGTTATGCTGTTGTACTCAAAATCCACCCTCGTACGATTCAATATTCAAGATCTCGTCTTATCGGATTCAATCTTTTTCCATTCTCGCCCCATACTCCCAAAACCACTCAGACTTGCGTAGTTTTTAATTTACTCAGGAGCAAAATAAAAGAATCCCTTAATGCAAGGATACTAAAAATAAAAAAATTAATTTATTGCAGCAAAAACACTGCCAAAATGTAAACAAAATAGGAAATTCTAACAAAATATATTTCTAGAAATTTTTCCAAAGTTTAAAAAGTTACAATGTAAACAAAATAGAAAATTCTAGAGAAATATATTTCTAGAAATTTTTTCCAAACTTTAAAGTCACAATGTAAACAAAATAGGAAATTCTAGAGAAATATATTTCTCGAAATTTTTGCAAACATTAAAAAGTCCGTTTTGTACTAAAAAATGCCAAAAATATGCAAAAGTATATTTAAATTTCTTGAAAATATTGATTAACTTTTGTTTTTTAGTAAAATGAACTAACAGGTGGATGATTTAACATGGAATTCTTCGTATACATAAAAACAAAAACCTTATAGATATATAAATATGTTGGTATACACATAAATACACGTGAACTTGGTTCACGAGCATAAAATGGTCCTTTAAATAGAAAATAAAAGGACTCTCGTCGTAAGGAGGAGAAAGAGAGAACGAGGAATTGATTGGTAGATCGCGATATGATGGAGTTTCGTGTTTCTTCGCTGCTCACTTAAACCGATGAATGCCTCCAGCAGCCACATCCGGTCCATTCAGGCTTCTCTCTTTCATTCACCGTCATCACCACCATCGCAAACTATGCATATAGTCCTAGTACAGTATTATGGTTCGCGATCATCCACGAGACTCGTGAATGGTAGTGTGGGCGGAGTTCTGTCGAAAATTTGAACTCGAGATCCCCATTATAAAGCTAGAAGAGAGATGAGCGTTTCTCTCGCTCTGTCATTTAGTTTTGTACGTCGCAGGAACGTTTTATATATAAAACGTTGTGTAAGCCCGGTCTCGCTTCAGCAACGACTCTGGCCGGTCAACAGGTATATAAAAAGGGCTGTACGAGTCCGCTTATGCATCGGACGTTAACTTGACGACAAATCGTTTTCCATTCAAAAATTCCCTTCATTCACAATCGCTCTCCATCTCACTCCTGTTTTTCCCTCGTAAACGGGCTTCTCTGTGGCTGCCAAAATATATTTATATTCGCTGCAAAGAGAGAACTCTTTTAGCCGTCTCGTTTTTATTCACGAGATTCTTGTCGCGCGCGACGATAATCCTAAACTCGAAACTGTTATTATTGTCATCACCACGCGAGAAGTGACTGGCTACGGTCAGGGCATCTGTGATATTTCGTCTTTTCAATTCGTTTTTCTTCATTCTTTTTCACGACGAATTTCCCATTTTTTTTTGTTCAATCGCGCTGTCAAAGCTCGAAACTCAACGACAGAGTTCTTGTGATATTTCGAATAATCGACTCGACGTTATTGACAGATTGACACATTTTTTAACTTTTTGGAAAAATGTTTTGTATAAGAATTTTTTAGGTGATAGCTGAGTATTCTTGCTTATTTTATTGAGCACTGATAAGTATCGTATGTTTGATATTTGCTTTTTTCAAAAATCTAAAGCGGTTTTTTAATTTTGTCAATTTTTACACACAGAAATAACTCCTTGAATGATTCTTCCATGACTAAAAATGCATTTACTGACGTAAATGGCAGAAACTTGCGAGGGTTAAACGACGTTCGCATTCAATAAGCCATAAAACTTTCCGAATAGTACGAAAAACACTACCGAGCCCTACCCGTGTTTCAACTACACGACGTTACGAGACACAAAAGGCTTATTTCATCATTCTATTGTCAAGCTCGTACATTACGAACATTCTTTACTTCTCCCTCAACCTGTTGAATTCACAGGCCACAAACGAATTGCTCAGTGGCGAAGTAAAAGAAAAAAACTCGACGTATCCGCGACTTGACAAATGTCCCTTTGTCCATTGAACATCGAAAAATCGCTTATTAAACGCATCTATTAAAAAAACCATTGATCCCACGAAAAAAAGTGTAGATACATAAAAGTTGCAGTTTTTTATCCACTTTCTTAGAAACATCAAATAATAATTTTCCGTAATTTTATTAACACAAAAAATATCATTTTTCATGAAAAAAAGTCGAAAAATATTTTTTTTTCCATGAAATACCATTTCGATTTTACTACGAATTTATTAATATCTTCAGAAACATGTCAGGTAATAGGATAAAAATTCCCAAGGTCGTATCGATCGAATTGCCGAAGTAAAAGAAGAAATACGAAAATATCAAAAACTTGCCTTTGACCTTAAAACGTTCCACTGTCTTTTTTTGCCTTATTCTATATACACATATTCTATATGCACACATTCTATATACACACACATATATATATTCATGAAGAAGTACACCCCAATAATGGTTGGCAAGGAAGAAATGGGCATATACTCCATTTTTTTCCTTCGTTCACTGTCAATGTCTACCTCTCGAGAGACGGAAAAACTGGCGAAGTTGCGTCGTCGACTCACTGGCGACACAAGATACGGGGAGAATAACGTCGTGGTGACAGAAAAATATGTAGGCACATATGTATATCCATACATATGTATAGAAGAAGACCGTGGACAGAACTTGCAGAGTTCTCGAAGGGGGCGGATATGCGGACGCTCTTGTTCGAGGCGTGTCTTGCAACTTATCCCGGTTACATGTTTTATCACGTGACGATAAAAACGTAGCCAAGTCTGTATTTTTGCCGTTCGTAAAAGCTCGAACGCGCACGCTTTTCGCCCTTCCGACGATTTTTCGCCCCCTTTTACCTCGTATATCCCTCGAATAACGTTTTTTTTCTTCTTCTTCTTCTTCTTCTTCGTATATGTATACAGATATATGAACACGTAGATACGTATGACGTGACATTTGTCGTTGCACAAGAGAAAACGCTTTGGCTTCGACGATATGCGTCTTAAAAAATTCATACGATTTTTAGCCGCTGTGACTACCCTTCTGCATTGACCGCGACACGACTGCAGGACTCTCATCGCTTTCGATTCTCTCTTTTAATATTCGTCCATAGCGTGATATGGCTTCGCGGGAAAGAGCACCGACGGGGAGGCATACGAGTGAAACTTTTCGATGATTGTCATGCAGTCGCGAAAAGTACTGACATTAGAGGGTATCGATTTTTTTCCTCTTTTTAGGGGATGTGGAGGAAAGTCCGCGGTGGGCGAGCCCAGCCGAAGTAAAGAAACTAAACCGCACGGTGTAAACGCGAAAAAAAAGGCAACGGGGGTTAAGAATTTTTGGGTTGAAGGAGGGACTACCGGATGTGATTCACGCGCAACCTGCGACGTTTAGCGAACAATGTTGCGAATTTGTTGGAGGGCAACCGCGACCACCCTCCTGTCGACAGATCGATCACGAGGGATTGGTATATCTACGATTTTTTCGATTGCGGAGAATTCTAGGAGTTTAGTAGTCGAGAAGAAGCATTACTAATCTTTAAATTTACGAGTGTTTTGTTATCGCAGTTAAATATTTTCTTATTTTCTGAGATTGATTTTGAAGGCCATACTTAGTATGATTTTGGAGTTTCTAAAACTTTGAGTGTTTTTCAATGTTGCTCATATTTTTTAAATCAACACATTTTACAAACAATATTAAAATTTTAAGAAAGTTTTTTTTTAGTTTTTGAAGGATTTTAAGTATTTTCAATATACTAAGTATTTTAAGTATTTTAAGTATTTCAAGTATTTCAAGTATTTTAAGTATTTTCAATATTTTAAGTATTTTAAGTATTTTAAGTATTTTAAGTATTTTAAGTATTTTAAGCATTTTAAATATTGTAAGTATTTTAAGGATTTAAGTATTTCAAGTATTTTAAGTATTTTCAATATTTTAAGTATTTTAAGTATTTTAAGCATTTTAAATATTGTAAGTATTTTAAGTATTTTAAGTATTTTAAGTATTTTAAGTATTTTAAGTATTTTAAGTATTTTAAGTATTTTAAGTATTTTAAGTATTTTAAGTACTTTAAGCATTTTTAATATTGTAAGGATTTAAGTACTTTAAGGATTTAAGTATTTTAAGTATTTTAAGTATTTTAAGTATTTCAAGTATTTTAAGTATTTTAAGTCTTTAAGTATTTTAAGCATTTTTAATATTTTAAGTATTTTAAGTATTTTAAGTATTTCAAGTATATTAAGTATTTTAAGTCTTTAAGTATTTTAAGTATTTTAAGTATTTTAAGAAAGTATATTTTAGGATAATAAACAGCTGCGAATTGGAAGTATTGGGATAATTTTTCTCGAGTTACGTTTGTAAAATGCGAATAAAATGAATTTCAGAAAATTCAAAATAAATAATAATTATCTCGCTTCAATTTTCTTATCGCCATATTTATTAGTCATTACGAATTCTCAGGTGCGATGAGTCGTCGATCGAGAAGCATGGGAATTTACCGTCATCTGTTTAGTTCGTGAACGTGCGGATGTTGAATTCTCGTTTAAACACATTTCGATGATACGGCATATAGAAACGTATATAGATATGTGCGTATAGTGTAAAAAGAGCGTCATCTGTCCCGTTCGCCAGGACACGCCTGCGGGGGGTGTCGAAGTCTCGAATGCGCTATACGTAGAGCCACGAAGCCGAGTGCGCTTCACCCTCAACCCTCTCGTATACGCTACACACTTTTATTTTGTTATTCCAAACGATCCGTTCCGTTTGGGGCTTAGCGAAAATCAATGAACAATATCCTCGGGTAAGAAGCAATTTATAAATCTTGATGGTTCAAAAAATTAACCCCCTTCCCTTGAGCGTTCAATTTTTTTATCTTTGGACAAAAATTTTGCTATACAATTATACAAAATAACAAAATTTTGTAACAATTCTCATTACGTTCATGTTTTAATTAAAACCAATTCTTAATTGACAAAATTATTTATCGATAGTTTATCAAAATTATGAGAAATGTGAAAAAAAACAGCGCAAGTGATTTTTTTTTGTGGATTAGATAAAAATCTTTTCCTTTCATTTGGGGCTTAGCGAAAATCAATAAACAATATCTTGGGGTAAGATACAATTTACAGACCTTGAGAGTTCAGAAAATTAACCCACTTACCTTGAACGTTAAAATTTTAGTCTTTGGGCAAAAATTTTGCTATACAATTTTATAACAAAATTTTGAAACAATTCTCACTACGTTCATATATTAATTAAAACTAATTTTTAATTGATAAAGTAATTAATAGTTTATCAAAGTGATGTCAAGACTGAAAAAAAATGGAGCAAGTGAATTTTTTTTGTAGATTAGATAAAAAAAATCTTTTTTTTATGATAATGTACATGTTGCGATTTGAGTAAGGGTCGGTTTTGATTTGCCACCAAATGACGCTCGAAAGCAACGAACGATCCACCCCCGTCACAACCTGTTAGTTTGCCCCACGATTTGATTCTCCCCGTGCGCTCAACTCGCATCCCTCATTATCATCAACATCTGGCGGCATTTTCTCATGGACTCGCGCTACACGCGGGTTACCGAACGATTTGATCGCTTCCGAGCTTCGTCCTCGCGTACCGTACTAATAACGATGTAGCAACGTTATGCTTTCGGTTAAATGCCACATGCCATTTATTTCACACGAGATCGAAAATTAGTCGGATATTTGTCAGAGAAAGAGAGAGAGAGAACATCGCGAGGGTGGAAGCTATGTGGGAATACCGATATACGAAGATAAATCGAAACAAAATCGAAAGAAGCAATTTTTCTTTACTACAAAAACCGATTTTTATTTTTTTCTTCATTTATATCAAATAATTATTCAATTTTTCTTTTTAACTATTATAAAATTCGACATTATTATTATACTTTTGATATTAATTATTAAAAATATCATTTAGAATTTATTTTCCTTGAAGATACTTCCCAAAAAGTTCTGTTATGAAAAACAGGCGTGATTAAATGGTATTCATTGAAAATCGAAAATTAGTCGGATATTTTTCAAGGAGACAGAGAGAGACAATCGCGAGGGTGGAAGCTATGGGGGAATACCAATATACGAAGATAAATCGAAAAAAAATCGAAAAAAGCAATTTCTTTTTACCAAAAAAAGCGATTTTCATTGTTTTCTTCATTTATATCAAATAATTATTCAATTTTTCTTTTTAACTATTATAAAATTCGACATTATTATTACGCTTTTGATATTAATCTTTTTCTATTTAACATTGATATTTTTCTTTTTAACTATTATAAAATTCGACATTATTATTACGCTTTTGATATTAATTATTAAAAATATTATTTTGAATTTACTGAAGATACTTCCTAAAAAGTTCGGTTATGAGAATCAGGCGTGATAGGGTTTTCGCGAAAACACTCCGTGAGTTTTTGGTACCTGGAGTGTTTGGAAAAACTTTGAAAATTTCTCGTTCGTAGCGTCGTAAAATATAGATTGAGGGTTGAAGAAGAAAAAAGAGGTGGGACTAATTGTCGGTTTTTCCCGGTGTTATTGAAAGGTGTATGAAAAATATTGGCGGTGCGAATTTTTATGATGGCTGCGGTTGTCAAAGCTAACGAGGCCATTAAACTCCCGATGGCGTA
Source organism: Netelia fuscicornis (assembly GCA_946811545.1). Lineage (NCBI taxonomy): Eukaryota > Metazoa > Arthropoda > Insecta > Hymenoptera > Ichneumonidae > Netelia > Netelia fuscicornis. Next base: position 43,876,051 of record OX328013.1, read on the forward strand.
GCAAGTGTAAGCTAGACAGTACTATTTTATTGATGGGACATCTACGATTCAGATTTTATAGGCTCGTATAGCCACAACCCGTTGTTTTCGCATGCAATAAAAATTGTTGCAAGTGCGCTATTCAACTCCGGAGTGGAGTGATGATCGACGAAACTTGAATATATAATAACGGTCTCGATTATTGAGGTTAAGCTCGCAATACCAAGCTGCTACTACGCATTTCGGTTTCATTGTAAGTCCCTGAACGTTCATTTTGGGGATTAACGCTTTGAAAAATATCGTAGTTTTTTTTTTGCAAAACTCGTTACCATTTTGCAAAATTCATGATTTTTATGAAAAGATTATACATCAAATTGGTGGGTGATGGATATCAGACTAATGCATCCAAACCCAAACCCAAACCCAAATTCGTTACCATTTTGCAAAATTCATGATTTTTATGAAAAAAATATTCATAAAATTGGTGGGTGATGAATATCCAAATAATGCATCAAGTTACCATTTTGCAAAATTCATGATTTTTATGAAAAGATTATCCATCAAATTGGTGGGTGATGGATATCAGACTAATGCATCCAAACCCAAACCCAAACCCAAATCCAAATTCGTTACCATTTTGCAAAATTCATGATTTTTATGAAAAAAATATTCATAAAATTGGTGGGTGATGAATATCCAAATAATGCATCAAAATTGAATATCAAAAAATGATACCACATGTATTTCAAATTCTGGCATTCGCTATTTTTCGATATTTTTCACTCTAAAGAAATCAAATATTATTTTGCTGAAATTACGCTCTGATGCAAAATTAATACAAATTTTCCGACGAATCTCTTCTCGATAATGTTTGAAAGGCGAAGAATAAAGTATTCTGAGTAAATTTTAGTGCAATCATCATTACAGTAACAAGATAACATTTTTTACGATAAATGTTATCGTCTTTTATAAAATTATTCCTCGTATTACATTTTATCTCCATTTTTTCAATTTTGTTGTTCCATAATATAAAATTTCATAATTGAGTTAGAGAATTATCTCAAACATTCCGTTAAAAAGTTAACAACATCAAAAATTCCGAGAAAAACGAAAAATAAACTTACTCGACGAAGCTTGATTCTTCGGTTGCGATACGTGCCCCATCTGTGTCTCCTGGCTCTGCATTTTCCTCCGCGCCACAGTTATTGTCCTCAACACCCCAAGAAGAAGAATAAGAAGAAGAAGAAGAAGAAGCAGGAAAATAACTTCACCGTGTCCAGATTTCTCTTCGCACTTTTTTCTCACTTACTAACGCATTAAAAAACGCAAAATAAACCAAAAACGCTTGAGAACGAACGATCCGCAATAATCGCGGTTTTATTTTCTTCGTCAAAGCTCATCGATAGTGCTAGGACGCGCGTTATCTCATCACCGACCGACACCGATCTGACTTTAGTCGTTCACGAAAGAAATCGCGATTCCGTATTATTTTTCGACACTGGAACAACGACTTCCTCGTTTGCCGGTAACGCGTCTAACTCTTCAATGAATTGTGACTGACAGTCATCGGTAGCTGAGACTTTTTGATGGCTCGGGGTACGTTTCCCGAAGGGATGCACGAAGCTTCCGATTGGTCGGGACATTCCCTACCCTTCGGCGGGGAGAGAGCAAAAATGGGCGGTACCTGAGGGACATCTACGAGAGTTTATTTGGCTCCCTTCGGGGGCAACACCGACGGGGGTTGCAACTCTGCGTGTGCTTTACGCGCGCGAGAATCGCCACGCGGCCACACGTTCTCTTCTCTCTCTCTCTCTCTCTCTCTCTTTCCCTCGCCCTTTTTGTACTTTTGTCTCTCACTGCAACCTTTGCCGGTTCCGAGTTCGAACTTGAAAACCAACCCCTCCATTCATCCCCGGCAACCCGGCATCCTCGTATTATATACGCGAGAAACGAGAAGGCACTTTCATCCCCCTCTTCCTCAAGTTCGCGAGGAAAGCAGCAACCCTCCTTCCATTATATTCCCCGAGCCAGCTATTATTGTGCGACAACGTCACCACCGCCGATTAATTCGACGGCCGCTTTTTCTGTTTTGCCCGCTACTCCTCTCCACCCTGCCTTCCGTTATCCCGGCACTTTGTGTACGGCACAGGGAAAAAAAGTTTAGGTAATGTCTAGCTATCAGATTTTTTATGTTAATTTTGTGTGTCTAACGCCGGTGATTTTACAAAGAGAAACGATTATTTGTATCGGTTAATTTCCTACACGGTCATTTTTGTTGTAAACAAAGTCTGCGATAAGTTGATTTGAGATTTTTTTTAAAAATATCTTGTTTAACAATTTGAGATTGTGAAAGAAAATTTAAAAAATAAATGCAGATGAATAATTTACCGGTCAAGGAATGAAAAATCGTGATAATATTCAATCTTTTCAATTTTTCGTTTAGGAAAATGCGACAAAATAAAAATGACATTATTACTTTTATATTCTATGAGAAATATCCTGACAAATCCTCAGGCACGGAAATAAAAATTGTCCAAATGTCGAGGATAAATTTGAGTACGTCGTTTAGTCATAAACACAATTTTATGGCTAATTATGACCGAATTTTACGAAAAAGCCGCTTACAAATTTTTATTTGCAGCTTTTTTTTTTAATCATATCGTGTCGTCCTTTCCGCGTAAATTTGTTGCTTGAGAATATAACGATATTCAGGTACGAAATTATGGATCGAAGACGAGAGAAACGTGATTCTTTTATTATCTTCCATTGAATCGAACTATTCAAGCTAGAAGAAGAATACCATGGATCAGTGGTGCTTGTGGTAAAAACATGTGCCTACGTGCAGATGCTAAATATAAACTATATATATATATATATATATATATATATATATATATAGTAGGGAAACATATATATATATATATATATATATATATATATATATAGTAGGGAAACATATATATATATATATATATATATATATATATGTTTCCCTGACTCTACGACTCCATCTTGAATCATCCGACGTTTGATCCCCCTCGAGTGGGTTCACGAGAGCGCACCTCCTTCGTAAATACAGCATGCTCTCCCGTACAAAAACGAGAAACGACGTTGGTAATTTCATTCGATTCGAATCGATTTTTTATAAATAAAATAAAAATTTCATGCTATAAATTAATCCAGTTTTATCGCAAAATATGTTAATTAATTTTATTTCAATTCAACAAATGTCTTTTCCACCAAAATCAATTATAAGAACAAAAAGTTCGATTTTTTGTTATTCCATTCCATTTTTAGCAGACACAAAATTCTATTAATAGATGAGCATCGACCCCAAAATCATCGGAACAAATTAATCAAGTCTCACGGTATTTGGATAAAAGCCAAGAAGAATTTTCGAACCCAAATTTGTGGATTTTCTCACTAGGTTCTCAAAAAACGAACAAAAAAACGAAAACGTAACAGGCTAGAAACTTTATATCTGCCCATTGAAACATTTCGCGTCGAAGAAAGAAGTCTCCCGATAGCCATTGAGTTCGAAAAGCCTCAAAATGAGAAAAAAAAATTGGAAAAAATCTTGACGAAAGAAAGAAAGCATGAATGCGGTCGGTCGTTCCGGGAGGGCCGTATAGGTCGATCCTCCTCCCCAGCTCCATATAAACTCGCATCGTTTTTTTTTCGTCTTGATGGGTGTACGAGAATAATGGAGATCTTTACGTGCCCCTCTCCTCTATAATAATAGATACGTTTCCGTGGTTCCCTAAAGCTCTTCACTCAATTTTCTCTCCCAAATGTTCATCTCCACACGGTGAAACTGACCGACCGTATAAAGTAACCCAGTCGATCCTCCACTCCAAAAAATGTAGTAATCCAGTCAGTTTCACCTCGCGAACTATCCCTCGAGCGAACAGGGGTAGTTTCTCAAAAATCTGTATCGAAACGACAGGACTCGTCTGGTTGCAACGAACCGATGAGAATGACGAGATCTCCTAAACGCGAGAGACTCTTCCCGGATGATTTGGTTGCTTTATTTTTCAAAAAACATCGCAGAAAGCCGCGGTACTATTTTCTCTCTCTCTCTCTCTTTCTCTCTCTCTCTCTCTCTCTCTCTCTCCCTCTCTCTCTCTCCCTCTCTCTCTCTCTCTCTTTCATTGTAAAGAAAGAACGAGAGGAAGACGTAAATGTGAAAAGGAGAAAGATGGAAAGGAACCAAAAAAAAACGATAGACTCGTTCCCTCCAGCGAGGGTTTGGCGTATTCGCTCGACCGAGCATGAGCTCCCTCGTTTTTGGCTTTGGCGCAATATGTCGGCAAGATAATCCACGTAACTATCCTAGGAAATCTTCTACCTTGCTCTCTCTCTCTCTCTCACTGGCAGAAAGGCAGTTTTCCCTTCACATCACTGGGGCATTAGTGGTGGTGGTTGATGTTACAACGAAGGTCAAAAAGAAGGGGCCCTGATGCGTTTTTGGGATCGGCATAGATTTTCGTGCACATGTCTCAGCCTCGATGATGTTGGCTCGAGTCTCGACGCTAAACACGACACGAGAAAGAGAACGGGGCTATTGAAAAGAATAGAATAAGATGGAAAAGAGAAGAAAAAAATCGACGAGAGATTTCAGCGCGCCGAGTCGCTTTGTCAAGAAGGCAAACTCGGGGGCCCTAAACGGCTGGTAATAGGACCGAAATCAAAATACGATTGTCTAGTACGCGCACACGTATAGGTGAGTTTCCAAGCCGAGATGGGGCAAATTCATGGGCCGATGGCAACATTCGAGATAATATAAGGCTAGAGATATTCTATGGGGTTAGTCGGGGAGAGCTAGGGGGTTGAATGGGGGTCGGGGGGTTATTTTGCTGATTCTCCTGTACTCCGAGGGTTGGAATCCGAGCACTCTCCTCATTTTTGTCTCCCTCTCTACGACGAAAGACTCTCGACAATGCGTGATCTTGTTGTTTTAGGGCGCGACAATTTCGTCACGCCGACGTTTGTGTTGTCGCTGAAAGCAACGTTCGCTAAACGCACTCGATGAAAGGCTATGTTTTTCATGGATGTCGCGTGGAATCGACGTTACCGGCAAGATTGTTGATCTTTTGGCTGGTCAAGCACGAAAAAAGAGCCCATTTGGAAAAGTAGGATTTCTTTTTTTCTTTTTCATGCACCTGGTGGGTTTTAGGGATTTTTCTAAGTCTTTCTTTATCAAAAAACGATGGTATTTCGTGTTTGTTGACAAATTTTGTAACGAAATTGTCCAAAGTGGATGGAAAAATGATAGGTTTTATTTTTTTCAAGCGAGCGAGCCTTCTTTCAGAAGGGTGGAATAGTTTTTATCGATCAAATCGATCGAACTAATATCAATAAAGATAAAAATTAATTTTGTTTTATATGAAAAATTCAACTTTGTAAATATGAAGACATATTTATTGATTTTAGTAATTATGATTTTAATCCAATTTATTAATTACGATACGCGATCAATCCAATTAAAAATCCACAAAAATCCCACAACACCTTTATCCTCGACAAAGGTACGCACGGATCAAAGTATCGCCTATATAATTCATAATCGTCGAAAGCCCTAAGTTTCACGATCCGTTTTTCAAAATCCGAACTATCTGGCTTACACACGTGCCTGAAAAATGCCAAGGGTTTCGTCGCAATCTCACGATCTCTCGTCACAAAACAATGAAAATCTTTGTCCTTCGTCTAATTTACCGAAAAACGATAATACCCGCGTGGACTTGCTGCGATTATCGATAATACGGTTAGAAGTCCCAAAACGCAAAAGGAGGAAAGCCAGAGTTTAGGTGGTAGGGAAAAACTGCGCGCGCACCCTTCATAATCGCACGACCAATATATCGTTAATTCGGATTTTCGGTCGACGCTCTCGCGTTCTCCGGTCTCATAGTTCAAACGGGAGTTATGTATAACTGAGCAAGGATCAACGGGTGGTCCAGTTTTTATTCCCCGATGTCTCCAACCCCTTGTTCCTATTTCTCTCTTCCTTTCACCTTGTCACTCCTTCTCTCTCCCAATCTTCACCAAAAGTGAGAGGAAAGTGAAGAACCTCAATGTCCCTGCAACGTTAGCATCCTCGTATCTAATAAGCTTCTCTCGTCTAGTATTTTGGGGCTGGAAAACAGCTCGTGCTTAGCTTCGAGAGGAAATATTAAATCCAAAACTGGACGAGCTGGGTGAAGGATAGCCCTCTTCAGGTACGTTCTTCGCAACCGGGCGAAAGAAGGAAAGATGCAACAGCTAGTCTTTAATACAGAACAGACCTCCCTCTTGGCATGTTTCGTCTTATGTTGACCGCCGCCCGTTATCTCACCCAACATCTAGACACCATCTCTCTTTCTCTCTCTCTTTCTCTCTCTCTCTCTCTCTCTCTCTCTCTCTCTCTCTCTCTCTATATATATATATATATATATATATATATATATATATATAAAATATAATAATAATATAATATAATATAATATAATATAATATAATATAATATAATATAATATAATATAATATAATATAATATAATATAATATAATATAATATAATATAATATAATATAATATAATATAATATAATATAATATAATATAATATAATATAATATAATATAATATAATATAATATAATATAATATAATATAATATAATATAATATAATATAATATAATATAATATAATATAATATAATATAATATAATATAATATAATATAATAATAATATTATAATAATATAATATAATATAATAATAATAATATCTATATCTATATATATATATATATATTAAAATTACATTTATGCGATAGAAATAGAAAAAAATATAATAATTATATGTATTTAGAAACTAGGTACTACGTACATATACATATAGCGAAAGGTACAAATTTCCTGAAGTCCCTAAAAAATTTCGTAGTCTCTCGGCCGTTTCTTATAAACCCAGCAAGCTGCTGGCCATTCAGTGTTTGGGCCTTGTTTTATTGGTATTGCATTTAACGAGGTACGACGCAAAATCCCCTTGCGGACCGTGTAGAAGACCCCGCGCGGCACGAAGGAACTTGAAAAGGAAAGAAGAAACAGAAGGATGCGAGAACGAGACCGAGAAAGAGAATCGTGGTTACAGCTTCGTGTACCGGACCCCCTGCATCGCCTATTTATCTTCCGGTTCGTCCTTTATCTTATGCCAAAGACCGCGACAATTTCTTTTTTCTTCCACGAGCCCTCGCGATTAGACTTGCTAATACGACCGGGCGCGCGAGCTTTAAAAAAAAAATGTTAATTAGGAACTTTCGCGAACCATTGTACAAATTTTTTGGTTCAACGCGGCAAAGGGGTCGAAGTGATAATGTCACTCGGAGCTGAACAAACATCGGGGAAGATTCGTCATTAGTCGCTGATAAATATTGAAACGACGACCTAGTTTCTGGCTCGATGGACCACTGTTACCGATGTCGAACCGGAAGAAAGCGAAAGGTCCATTTTTTGTTTACGTCTTTGAAAATCTTCTCGCGGTGTATTTCGCGTCGTCTATTATCTACGGAGAAAGAGAGAAGTTGTTCTTAAGCTGAAGAAGCAAGCGAAGAGGAAGATGGGAAAGGAGAGAGAAAGTTGGACGCCATCGGTTCTTTCACATTCGGCCGGTTCTCTTCCCGTCTCTTTTCGGTTCCCCTTTTCATCGCGTAGCCTCTTCTTTGTCCCTACACGGGGTCCACAATCGGCACGAGAGATCTTGCAAAATTAGGTTGACATTTTTGGTCGGACAAGCGCCTTCGCTGGAATCATCGGAACGATGGGGGGTTGAGGCACGGGGAGTGGGGAGGAGGATGGAAAGATGGAGAAAGGGAGCGAGCGAGAGGATGGCCGACGAGTCGTTCTAATCCCTTGGCTATCATACGCTTGGCTTGGCCGGAACTATGGAGCCGGGAGCACCATCAAGCCCTGGAGTTGGAAAATAAGGCCCCGGCCTCGACCTTTCCACGCTGTACACCCCGCCGTGTACCTCGACCAAGTCCCGCGTAATGGAGGATAAGCTTTCGCTCTTCTTCTCCACCGTAACTACAGGGAATGACTCCGTTTTCAATCCGTCTTCCTTATTTCTTGGCTCTCATTCGTCGTCTCTCGTTGCTTTTCCTGCAGGGGACTTCTATCACCTGCCGCGTACTATACGCGTACCTCCTTCTTGCCTCGAAGAAAACTCCCGAGCTTTTTCCTCTTTTGAAAAGCAGTTTTTAATAATACTCCGACATCTCGTCACTTCGATCTGATAAAATTAACCCTCGACTATGAATACGCTGGATGAGACCCAGCGAAAATCCCGTTTTGAGGTTATGGATTTTGCGCTTTGAAAACAGCTTTCTTTTTTTTTTAATAAATTGATGAAAAACAGTCACAATTGTTAGAAGTTTTGTTTCAAACATTTCTAAAAATAAATCATTCGACTATTTTAGAATTTCCTTTTTTTACGTAGCAATTTTTGTAGTGGGGAATTTATGACAAAAATTTAAGTATAAAAAATGATTAATTGGAACGATTTTACGAGGTTATGTATTTTGCGCTTTGAAAACAGAGGATGGCTTTTTTTTAAACAAATTAATGAAAAACAGTCAGACTGATTGTTAGAAATTTTGTTTCATTCATTTTTCAAAATAAATCATGAAACTATTTTAGAATTGCACTTTTTTACGTGGTAATTTTTGTATTGGTAAAAATTTGGGAAAAAATTGAAGTATAAAAAAAGGTTATTTGGACGATTTTACGAGGTTATAAACTTTGCGCTTTGAAAACAAAAGACGGATTTCTTTTTTTTTTTTTAAGAAATTTATGAAAAACAGCCATACCGATTGTTTGAAATTTTGTTTCATTCATTCTTCAAAATGAATCATTCAACTATTTAAGAATTTTATTTTTTACGTGATTATTTTTTATTGCATAGTTGTGGAAAAAATAGGAGTATAAAAAGGTTATTTGAGACGATTTTACGAGGTTATGGATTTTGCGCTTTGAAAACAGACGAAAGCTTTTTTTTTAAATAAATTAATAAAAACCAGTCACAATTGTTAGAAATATTGTTTCAATCATTTTTCTAAAAATAAAGCATTCGACTATTTTAGAATTCCATTTTTTTACGTGCTAAGTTTTGTATTGGGGAATTTGTGACAAAAATTGAAGTACAAAAATTGATTATTTGAAACGATTTTACGGAGGACGGTTTTTTTTACAAATTAATGAAAAACAGTTGTACCAATCGTTAGAAATTTTGTTTCATTCATTTCCCAAAATAAATCATTCAACTATTTTAGAATTTCATTTTTTTACGTGGTATTTTTGCGTTAGGCAATTTATGAAAAAAAATGGCGTAAAAAAAAAGATTTTTCGAGGTTATGTATTTTGCACGTTGAAAACAGAGAACAGCTTTTCTTTCACAAATTAATGAAAAACAGTCATACCAATCATTAAAAATTTTGTTTCACTAATTTCCCAAAATAAATCATTCAACTATTCTAAAAATTAACTTCTATACGTGGAAATTTCTTGATTGAGCAATTTCTTCAAAAAATTGGAGTATAAAAAAAGTTATTTAGGATGATTTTACGATCCAATCAGGAAGTTGATTAAAGAGGCAGGAAATGTTAACGAAGCAGGTGCTTAACTCTATCAGATCCGAGAACTGACTATACATACTCGTACATATACCCGTCCAAATCGTCCAGTAGTAGTTTGGCCACTCATTGCGTTGAGTAAAATAATATTTGTTATCGATATAGCTCCTGTATGTGAGGGTGGTGTTGTACCTGTTGCCCCTTCGACGGAACTAAAAATATCGACGGCTTTTCGTGCGGGGATGCACCCTTATCCGCACTTACACACACACACACACATACGCACACACACACACACACACCCACATATATATATATATATATAGACCAGAGAACTACCCTGTGGGAATTCAGAGACATATGGTCAGACAAATATCGGATAACTAGGCACATCGGCACGATCAGCCGCATCAAAATATCTCTTCACTTCTGTTTTCTACTTGCACTCACATATACACGTATATATATATACGCGTTACCTGCACGCCACGTCGATCATTCGAGGGGAAAAAAGCACAAAGTGAATGTTCGAGCCGATTCACGATTTTACGTGCCATATGTGAAATTTTGTGCAGTATATTAAAACTCATGAGAACCCACTTATCTCACGTTCGAATTGTAATTTGACATGGGAAGTTCGCTCAGTTGCTCATCTCATCTTTTACGTCGATCGAAAGCGATTAGTTCATCTCCCACTTTTCATCAAATTCATTGAAGGTAGTCCTATCGTTACAGCGTTTCCGTTAGATTTCACTGAAAAATTGCAGAAACGTTCGTTGATGTCATGTGTATATGTGTGTAAAATTTCAGGGAACTTTGTCGACTCAAAAATCACGATATTTATTCTTGAAAATCGTCACTTTTCGCAATCTCCCATAAGAGCTTGTGTTAAATATCACAACATTATACAACGAGTATCTCGATCTATTTGGTCGATGAAGCCTGTTGAAATTGCACACATTTTTATATGACATCAAAGAAGCTTCGATTAGTTTTTATAACAAATCTTATGGAAAACAAAATTCATGATTTTGTTTATTATATAACAAATAAACTTTCCGTAGGATCAATTTGAATTTTGAATATGTTGTTCTTTAGTCGATTTGCAACAACTTTTCTTAATGAACTTTAACGCTTGGTCCACTTCCAATGTGAGAAAAAACGTGAATAACATTTTAATCCCCCACCCAACGATAGGACTACCTTAAGCATGAAAACGAAGTTTCAAAATTGTATTTACAGTCACAAATATCTAAATTTTATTTCTATCTAACAAAACATTAATTTATTTCATACAAAAACATTCGTATTTATTTTATTTTCCAAATTTTCGTACACGTCGAAACTTTTGAATAATTTTGAAAAATTGTATAAAAATCTATTTCTTCTCTATCTCTCCCTCGTGAAATATTAAAAACTCGTCGTCATCTGCCTTCGTCCTGCGAGTCGAGACGTTAGAGATACGTTGAAATAAGACGAGAGAGAGAGAGAGAAAAAGATCGTTTAACACGAGTTACCGGTTAACGTCCGTTAGTCGGCAGGAAGTTCAGTGTTATGAAAATCAGCTCCAGCGATAGTCGGCTTCGCGGCGGTAACCTCAGATCGTTGGAGGGAAATTACGGGAGAGACGAAGGAGAGAAGGATCTAAAACGAAGAAAAGGAATCCGGACAGTCGTATAACGAACTTTCGTTAAGGCGAGGGGTTTGATCGGAAAGGGAATGAGAAAAAAAACACGCTAAGTGGGCGTGGATGCGAGTGAACGAGTGACAAGTAGCTGCACCGGCTTGCACCATCCTCGCGAGTAAAAGCAGATCAGAAATCAGAGCCTCGGATATAAGGGATGATGGAGATATTGAGGGTGAGGGGTGGTTGAGGAGATTGAGGGGTTGAGGAATTGTATAAGGGAGGTAAAAAGACGAACTCCTCGAAGGTGAGCGAAGAGAGTACCTTGCGAGACATTCATCCTGGGCGGTAACATCCGGCCTCCGGTTACGCTTATTCACCTCTCTCTATGTGGAACGACGTACACCGAAGACTCGATACGCTCGAAAACCTCCTCTAGCGTCAAGAAGAAAGGAGACCCTTCGTGTATGGCAACGGTGGGAACGTCTTCCAAGACTTTCTTACACAACGTACAGAAAAGTCCTGGAGAGTCTTGTTTTCTTTTTATTATTATTATTATTATTATTTACTAGAAAAATTCATCCTCTGTAATGGGATGGGATGACTCCCGATACTTCTGGGACGAAATCGAAATAAGCAGGTTTCAGGAAAATCTTTGATACTCGAATAAATATTGTTATTTTTGTTATTAATGTTGGAATTTGTGAAACGATGGACAGGAAAATCTTTCATACTCGAATAAATATTATTATTTTTGTTATTAATGATGGAATTTGTGAAACGATGTTAATAACGATTCGTTTTTATTTCAGGAGGAATTTTATTTTTCATAATATTTCAATTATTTTTGTTTGTTGTTTGAGGAAAGGGAAAATCTTTCATACTCGAATAAATATTGTTATTTTTGTTATTAATGTTGGAATTTGTGAAACGATGGACAGGAAAATCTTTGATACTCGAATAAATATTGTTATTTTTATTATTAATCATGGAATTTGTGAAACGATGTTAATAACGATTCGTTTTTATTTTCGTTTTTATTTCGGGAGGAATTTTATTTTTCATAATATTTCAATTATTTTTGTTTGTTGTTTGAGGAAAAGGAAAATCTTTCATACTCGAATAAATATTGTTATTTTTGTTATTAATGATTAAATTTGTGAAAAGATGTTAATAACGATTTATAATTTTATTTTTCATAATATTTCAATTATTTTTGTTTGTTGTTTGAATTTAATTGACATCGCGATCGATTCTTCTAAATTTTATGAGAAGCGCGTCGGATCAAATGAAATTTTTTTAAAACGAGTTTATAAATTTATCATAAAAATAAAAGTTGACATAATATTATTGATATTCGCGTAACTCTCGATCTCTCGTGAAAATCCTGGTCGTCGAACTTGTTTCAAAATGGCGTTCTCTTATTGTTGGTAGCTCTGCTCATCGAGTAAAGAAGATGTCTCCCGTCATCGTCGGGGCGGATCTCGTTCAGAAATCACCGGGCGGTGCGCGAAGAGAAGAAGAAGAACAAGAAGAAGATGTCTACCCCCTCTCGTCCTCTCTCTTCCATTTCCTACTATGTTGTGTTTGGCGAAGCCGGTCTCTTCGCGCGTCCTTTTCTCGCCCGCACCAGTCATCGACATAGAAATCCCCATACACATACATCTCTCTCTCTCTCTCTCTCTCTCTGTGAAGAGAGAGAAAGAGAGAGGCATTTCTACAGAGAGAGAGAGAGAGAGAGAGATGCACGCAGCATCCAGTGTGTGAATGGTCCACGGCTCGTTGCGCCCTGAAAAAGCACAACAGCCAGTGACGTAACTCGAGCTCATTCTCTCTCTCTCTCTCTCTCTATCCTGTTGACAGGACCCCTGTGCTTTGGTCCTGCCGTTGTTGTCAGTCGACGTTTCTTTTGTCGTGCGTTGTCCTCATGTCCTCACCCACTCTCGCTCGCTTCTTCGCGCGGTAGCGCTACCGGCGGGGCTACCGTTGGGTCCTGCGACAAGAGAGAGAGAGAGAGAGATAGAGAGAGAGAGAGAGAGAGAGAGAGAGAGAGAGAGAGAGAGAGAGAGAGAGAGAGAGAGAGAGAGAGAGAGAGAGAGAGAGAGAGAGCGAGCGAGGAGGGGAGGGGGTGAAAGGACGATCCCACTATCCCCTTGCCTTCGTCCCGTTCTTTTTAAACCAAAAAAAGCCCGCACAGGAACGATGTACCGTGCCTTGCTCCCATTTGCCTCCTTCGCATCTCGAATTTCCAACCTCCCCCAGTCCTAAGGGGCAAGGGGAAGGGGGTGAACTCCCGCGTCTCTATAGCGCGATCCACCCTGTTAGACTAGGTGACGGCAGGACACAGAGAGAGAAGGAGAGAGAGAGAGAATGAGAGAGTGTTTTATCGGATCTCTCACTTTGTAAAGAACCCCTCCTCTCCATTCATTCGCATCTTCGCCGGATTCGCCTTTTGACGAAGTGCTTCTTTAGTTCGAAGCGCGCGAGCGTCATTCAATCCTCTTTCTCTCTCATTGTTTCGATCTTTCCTTTTTCTTTTTATAAACTTTTTTCATTTTCTTTTTTTTTCGTTCGTTCTTTCTCGCTCAACCTGTTCCATTTCGAACTTTTACGTTCTTTCGTTCCCTCTCCCTTCTTTCTGATTATTTTTCCTACGATTTTTCTCAATCATTTTTCAGTTTTTCTGATTTTTCTTAACGTTTTTAAATTTTCATGAGTTTTTTTTATTTTTTGTCATTCCTGCTTCTTAGTTTCTCTTCATCTCCTGTTTGTGCCCTGGCAGACAAAGAACTTCCGGAAACACACGATGAGAATTTGTTGCTTTTACCTTCACGATTAATATTTTTTATGTATTTTTTATAAACTTTTTACATTTTCTTTTTTTTGTTCGTTCTTTCTCGCTCAACCTGTTCCATTTCGAGCTTTTATGCTCTATCTTTCCCTCGCCCTTCTTTCTGATTATTTTTACTACGATTTTTCTCAATCATTTTCCAATTTTTCTAATTTTTCTTAACGTTTTTAAATTTTCATGAGTTTTTTTTAATTTTTTGTCATTCCTGCTTCTTAGTTTCTCTTCATCTCCTGTTTGTGCCCTGGCAGACAAAGAACTTCCGGAAACAAACGGTGCGAATTTCTTGCTTTTACCTTCACGATTAATATTTTTTATGTATTTTTTATAAACTTTTTACATTTTCTTTTTTTTTCGTTCGTTCTTTCTCGCTCAACCTGTTCCATTTCGAGCTAGTACGCTCGTTTGCTCCCTCTCCCATCTCTCTGACTATTTGTACCACGATTTTTCTCAATCATTTTCCAGTTTTTCTGATTTTTCTTAACATTTTTTAATTTTCACGAGTTTCTTTTCGTTTCTATTATTCTCTGCTTCTCATTTTCTCTTCGTCCCCTGATTGTGCCCTAGCAGACAAAGAACTTCCGGAAACACACGACGAGAATTTGTTGTTTCCACCTTCACGATTTATATCACAAAACAGGTATCTGCCACCGACTCCACTCTCTCTTTGGAATCAGAACAATATTTTCCCTCCTTTTTTTCAACACCCCCATTGTCTCTATCTCTGGTACTCTCCTTTACCAAGGAAACAAAAAAATACAAGAATACCCCATTTACTGTCTCCCCCGAGTGCCATTTTATCATTCGCTACATATTACACCCCCTTCGCCAAAATCTTCGTCAAACTCACGATCACTTTTTATAACGCCCATAATTAAAATCGTATACGACTGTATTTACGTATATTGCAGGCTTGGAAAAACGTCGATACGGATCGTCGACTTCACCGACCTTTGATGAAAAAAAAACCCTTCGCAACTTGGAAAGCTTTGACGCGGGCCTGAGGATAAAGGGGTTGTAAGTAAATTCAAGAAAATAAAAGCGAATAAAAAAAAAGTGGGGAAAAACCAACGTTAAATACAAGCACCTTGTACAACGACATTACCGTCGATTCGCTCTCCCGAGCATTGTCTACGTGACCAAACGTCGCGACGTTTATCGGGGTAATCGAGTGTAGCTGCTAAATGTTCCAAGGTTATTGAACATTTTCATCCCCTAGAAAATAGGAAATATATATAAATACATAGAGATTTATTTTACGGAATATTCGTAAATCGTGCGGCTGACCAATCGTTTTTTATTACTTTACGATCTCGTCTGCCTCCTTGTCGCCAGAAGGCTTGACCGTCGAGGCTTTATTGGCGGGGGGGAGGGGGGGGGGGGGGGGGGGTTGAAATATTTGTTCATCCAAGGAACGATCCGTTCTTGAAGCAATTCGATCGAGACGATCGTCCAAAGCGACGACAAGGTTGGTTTTCCCCGAGTGGAACGATAGCTCGATCGCTTTCTTTTCTTACGATGGAAGGGAGAAAATGGAAATTGGGCACGAGTCTCGACTCGCTACCCTTAATTTATTGAACGGAAAATATTTCGCTCGCCTCTTTCTCACCCTTCGGTACGACCAACGACCCAAATTCTGCGAATTTTTCGCGAAAACGCACGCGCAAAAGTTCGCTTTATTTTTGTTCCTGAAATGTGCCACGTGCCTTTCCCAGACACACGGCAGCGGTCGAGTGACATCGATTATCGTGCATTATGCACTTTGACAATGCACCGGTGTTGTCTATGGGGGTTGAGGAAAAATGATAGATTGCTTGTTTTGGCAGGTTGTACAGGCTATTTTACGAGACCAACGCTCATTGTCCTTGCCCTACGAGGGCAAGGACATTTGAATAGGACAATGACGAAACGCGAATTTGACAATTGTACAAAATTTAGAAAAAAATCGTTTTTTTTTTGGATTTTTTAACTCTAACGAATGTGAAAACTTTCGATAAATTTGGGTAATTAATATTCCCAGAAAATTAAAAATACAATGTTTCATACTTTATTCAAAAAATTTAAGGAAATATTTGTAGTTTTGACAAATTTTATTGTAAAAATAAAACTTGTTCAAAATTAAAAAGAAAAATTCATAAAAAGAGAAATAAATTTGAATATTTAATGAAATTCCGATGTAATTAAAACATCAATAGGAATTTCCCAATTGGAAAATGTATTTATTCTTTTTTTTAAAAATTCATCAAACTAGAATTTTCGTTTTTGCTGAAAAACCGGCTGAGCAATTGTCTCAAGCAAATATTTATTGCGTCTACACAATAGTCTTGCGGAAAACCCACTTTTTTTTTTAGTTTTCCTTCGTGTTTGCGCGATCGACGATGGAAAATTTTCCTCGACGCGCAAATATTCGACGAATATACGAAATAATATTCGAAAAATGACGACGAAGCCATTCGAGTTCTCGTCTTTTCCCTGGATTTGCGTATTTGTGAGGCGTTTTCCGGGAATTCTCGTGGTCTTTGGACGATGAGAAATCGAGAAAAAAAAAGTTTTAGCTCGACGACAAAGAGACATAAAAGTTGTACGCGGGTATTAACGGTATTCGTTCATTGGCTGAAGAACAATGGAGTCCTTTCCCTCTCTGTCTCTCCCTCGTCGTTGTCGCCGAGCATATTTTACCTGCGAGCGTATACGCGTCGAGGGTTGTAAAATCGAGGCGCCGCGAGGGATCAAAATCGACGAAAGCACGGACACAAATAAGAAGGAAAGAATGAAAAAAAAAAGTCTCCACACCTTATTCAAATACGTCACAGCGGGACCATAACGTAATCGAAAAATCCTTGCGATTATCGCGCGAACGCATCTGTTCCGGCGACGCAGGTTGGGTTTTTCACATTTTTTTTTCTTCTTGGTTTCTCGTTTGTTCTTGTCGAGATACAAATTGACGGAACTTTCGCAGGTAATTATTCTTCAACCCTTTCTCCCAAGTTGGTGAAAATGTTTGAGATCTCTTCAACCCTTTCACACGACCGTGGATTATTTATTTTGATCTTTTC
This sequence comes from Netelia fuscicornis, assembly GCA_946811545.1. NCBI lineage: Eukaryota > Metazoa > Arthropoda > Insecta > Hymenoptera > Ichneumonidae > Netelia > Netelia fuscicornis. The sequence continues at coordinate 43,893,159 of OX328013.1, forward strand.
CTTTTTTTTTCTATTTTCACAATTCTTTCAAATTTTTGTGTTAGCACTTTAGTTTTATTTTTATCTTAATTTTCTTCTTTTTATTTTTATTTTTTTTTAGATTAAGTTTTTATTATCTTTAGTTGTATTATTATTTTTATCTTAATTACCTTTTTTTTATTTTTATTATTATTTTTATTTTTAGATTAAGTTTTTGTTATCTTTATTTGTATTTTTATTTTTATCTTAATTTTCTTCTTTTTATTTTTATTTTTTTTAGATTAAGGTTTTATTATCTTTAGTTGTATTATTATTTTTATCTTAGTTTTCTTCTTTTTATTTTTAGATTACATTTTTGTTGTCTTTAGTTGTATTATTATTTATATCTTAATTTTCTTCTTTTTATTTTTATTTTTAGATTAAGTTTTTGTTATCTTTAGTTGTATTTTTATTTGTATCTTAATTTTCTTCTTTTTATTTGTATTTTTATTTTTAGATTAAGTTTTTGTTATCTTCAGCTGTATTTTTATTTTTATCTTAATTTCCTTCTTTTTATGTTTATTTTTATGTTTTATTTTTAGATTAAGTTTTTGTTATCTTTATTTGTATTTTTATTTTTATCTTTATCTTTGCTAGGAATAACGTGATTACGCTCGATGACACGAAGAATGGAGAATGGATGATGATACGTCGTTTAAGAACGAGATTCGTCGCGGATCCATGGAGAACACGGACAGGAAATTCGAAGCGAATGAGCGACGACACATATATCGAACACGTGCGATTTCTATGAGACAGTTCTCACGGGTCAACGCGACTCTCGTCGCCCGGATAATTCTCTCAATCCGCTCGTCGATCACGCAAACTCGACGAACACGTTTCACCGACCGCGTTTCGACCCCGCGAGTTTATAAAAAAAAAAAGATACCCCCCGCTGAGAATTCCATTATCGTATACGAAACGATTTGTAGCGAAATATCTCTTCGCCTCTGACGCTTTTGTGCGTTTTGAGAAAACGAGGTTATCCCTGGCTATTTTTATCTTCAGTCTCGCAATGATATTTTCGTTCCTCATTTTGACCCAAATGTGAGATCGAATCCTCAACAAATTTTGAAATTGGTTTTCTTCGAGCGACAATCCTGAAACGAGTTTGAAGTTTTTAATTAAAATATTGTTCGTTCGAAACTAAGATTGAGAAGAATTTCTCGAAAACGTCCATTACCTGGAATTATTGAAAAAAATCATTAAAAAATTCGGAAACGATTTTGAAGTTTTTAACTAAAACATTATTCCTTCGAAACTAACATTGCTCGGAGTACCTCGAAAATGTCGATTACTTGGAATTATTGAAAAAATCAGTAAAAAATTCTGGAACGACTTTGGAGTTTGTAACTAAAACATTGTTCGTTCGAAATTAATATTGCTCAGAGATTCTCGAAAATGTCGATTATCTAGAATTATTGAAAAAATCATTAAAAATAGCAACAACCCTGAAACGACTTTGAAGTTTTTAATTAAAATATTGTTCGTTCGAAACTAACATTGCGAAGAATTTCTCGAAAGCCTCCATTACCTGGAATTATTGAAAAAATCATTAAAAAATTCTGAAACGATTTTGAAGTTTGTAACTAAAACATTGTTTATTCGAAATTAATCAGAGTTTCTCGAAAACTTCGATGATCTGATATTATTGAAAAAATCATTAAAAAATAGTGTAAAGTTTCTCGAAAACGTCGATTACCTAGAATTATTGAAAAAATCATTAAGAATAGGAACGATCCTGAAACGACTTTGAAGTTTTTAAGTAAAACATTGTTCGTTCGAAGCTAACATTGTTCAGAGTTTCTCGAAAACGTCGATTACCTTGAATTATTGAAAAAATCGTTAAAAAATCCTGAGAAGACTTTGAAGTTTTTAACTAAAACATTGTTTGATCGACATTAACATTGCTCAAAGTTTCTCGAAAATGTCGATTATCTGGAATTGTTGAAAAAATCATTAAACAATTTTGAAACGACTTTAAAGTTTGTAACTAAAACATTGTTCGTTAGGAATTAACATTGCTCAGAATTTCTCGAAAACGTCGATTACCTAGAATTATTGAAAAAAAAATCATTAAAAAATGAAAAAGAATGAGAACAATGTTCAGTGTTATACATATTTAACTCGTAATAGCTGGTACTCATTGATTGCAGTGATAATTCAAGGGCTGAAAAATAAACCAGCAGCCACATAGGTACCTATGGTTTGTTCGAGGGACGCGAGCCTCGCGATATAGCGATTAGAGGGTGTGGATGGAGGGTTATATCGTAAGGACACGCCCCCTCTTGCAACGCGTCTACGCCTCGAGACACCCCCGCATGCGTGTCGTACACTCTTCATATTTTTCATCCCTCTCTTTCTCTCCTTGTCTCTCTCTCTCTCTCTCTCTCTCTCTCTCTCTCTCTTTCTCTCTCTCTCTCTCTCTCTCTCTCTCTCTCTCTCTCTTTCTCTCACCCCAGCGTAACGTTTCACCCCGTAGCTAAAATCCGTATGCCTCGATATTCTGACTCTATCTCGCTCGCTCACTTTTTACCCTACTGCCTGCTGCTGCTGCTGCTGCTGCTGCTGCTGTTGTCAGATGCGAGGACACGAAACGACAACCACACCACTCGTTTCGACAACGTGTCCTCTTCTTTACGGGCATGCATCTACACATGTACATATATATGTGTGCATGTAGAATTTCGAAGCTATGTAATCCGTACAGCCCACACACGTGTGATCTCGGGACCATGGGAACTCGAGGGACTTGGAAAACTTCGGTACTATCCCTGCACATATATATATATATATGTATTGTCAGATGGTCATCCTTAATCAACGATGTCTATCGCGATATATCCATGTACATCCTGTAATGTTGCATGAAATAAAATAAGAAGGATCGTTATCACAGGTGTGATAATTAAATCTTGAGAAATAAAATATCTGGCTTTTTTCTTAAATTTTTGAAAATTTTCGTTATTTTGATGGATTTTAAAAAATGGAAAAATTATTGTAAAATAAATTATTTGGAAACAAGATTTTTTTTTATAAACTCGCTTCATTTTAAAAATTTGATTAATTTTGAGTATTTATTAATTTTATTAATGTTTTAAAAATGTCTTAATTCAATGGCTGAAATAAACTGTCAGCTTTTTTCTTCAATTTTTGAAAAATTTCGATATTTTGATGAACCGAGCGATTAAAAAAATGAAACTGATTACAAATTAAATTATTTGGAAATAAGAATTTTTTATAATTTCGATGCATTTTTAAAACTTGATTGATTTTAAGTATTTATTAATTTCACTTAATTAATTCAACTTAATTCAATCACTAACAAAAACTATCAAAAATCGAAATGTACATAAGGTGTGATAAACAAATCCTGAAAAATAAAATACCTAGCTTTTTTCTTCAATTTTTAAAAAATTTCGCTATTTTGACAAACCGAACAATTAAAAAAATTAAAAAATGACTGTAAATAAAATTATTTGTAAAAATAACTGTTTATAATTTCTATACAATTAAAAAAATTGACTAACTTCAACTATTTCTTAATTTTATTAATGCAATTATCTTCAAAAACATCCTAACTCAACCTCTGAAATAAACTGTCAAAAATCGTACGTGTAACCTACACAAGCATAGCAAATTCCTCAAGACGATGAAGGTAGTACTGAAAGAATTCTCGAAGCGTGAAAAATTGTCGCAATTGTTAAAACACAAATATATACAAAACCGAACAATGTCCCAGCGGGTGTTCGACAGTGATATAAATATTTGTTTCCCCGAGAGTTCTCGCGTACTCTTTCTTTCGCCTCTCACTTATGGCGTGGAGAGAAATGTCGTCTCGCAGTGACGATTGCCGTGCTAGAAAACCAAGGGGGTTTGTAATAATGTAATGCCGGTGTCGAGAGTCTTCAGGAACGCGCGAAGGGTCTTGATGCGACAACCGACGTAACTATACACACGCGCAAACCCATTTATACATACATACATACATACATATATACATACATATATATATATATATATATATATATATATATATATAAAGCTCCGTTTTTACCTTCATATATATATATATAAAGGTAAAAACGAAGTTTGCGAGTCCTCGAGAGTCGAGGGAGGCCCCCATCGTCCACTCGAGATGGTAGGAAACAAGCTCACCTTCGGGCGCACTCTCCTCCTCGAGATACCCGCATATCTCTCGCTCCTGCCTATCCACCTTTTCAATTCTTCCTCCCCCCCCCCCCCGACTTTTTTTTCTTTATATTTCATTTTTTCCTTCCTTTTTCTCATTCGCCAAGTTGTGGGAAAAATATTTCAACAAAGATATTTCAATATTCGCGAGACGCCAGTGCGACTCATCGTTTTTCATTCATCATCGTCGACACGTACTACATAACGTCTTCTTTTATTCAGAATGGACTAATAGTCGCGTGCTGAATAAAAATGTCGCACGTTGGTGAGAAGATCGGTTGGCAGGGACGAATCACTTAACGCTCCGTTCTATGTTGAGGTTTATATATATATGTATATTGAAACGAAATCTTTCCTTCTCGGCACTCAAGGAATCACTTAACCCGAAGAACGAGAGGGTGACAAATTATTCTCGCGTCGGCGAACGTGTCCTTTTCTCATGGCACACTTTTTTCTGATTTCTTGGACGAAATTTATTCGTGAATGTCGGGATGATTGATTCGATCAATTAGCGACGTAATTTATCGTCGAATGAGGAAGAAATTGCGGGGAGTGTTGTAATGACGAATTGATTAGTTTTGAATAAATTGTAATTTAATTTTGAAGCGATTCTTGGTTTTTGATAAATTGAGGTCGTATCGGTTTTCATAATTTTCTTGTATTTTATTTTTGCCTGCGTTATAGTATGGTACAGCTTTTTCGTTATTCTTGTACAAATATATATTTTTTATAATTATTTCAATTAATTATAATTATTTTAATTTTTTGATAATTATTTTAATTTATTGACAATTATTTTATTTTTTTTATTATTATTTTAATTTTTTGATAATTATTTTAATTTTTTTTATAATTATTTTAATTTTTTGATAATTATTTTAATTTTTTTTGTAATTATTATATTTTTGAATAATTATTTCAGTTTTTTACAATTATTTCAATTTTTTTACAATTATTTCATTTTTTTTACAATTATTTCAATTTTTTTACCATAATTCCCATTTTCTTTCCAAATTCTCGACATTTCTCCGAGTCACAAGAATAATTAATCGATTAATTTTCGTTAGAACGTAATCAAATATTTCCAAAAACGAAAACTGTCAAAATTTCAAAAAATAGTAAAAATTGTTTAAAACAAGAAGAACTCGTGTCTATCTGTGTCATTTTCAGTCGACACGCATTCCCATAGCATCTCGGTACATCTCGTCAACCCCACGTGAACACCCCTGTCCAGAATCCAATGTGGTTCAAGTGCCTGGAATTTCACCTTCCACGTAGAACATCGAGGACTTTACGTTGTACGTGAACAGCGCGAAGGACGATCTCTCGTCCCTGCTACGCGATGACATTTCCAGGTTCGTTTCTTCAGCTTCGAACTCGGGCTTTGAATGGTCCCGATACGAGGTTCTCCTCGATGAATGGAAGTGTATTCAATGTTTTATCGAGGATCTAACGTTGCCTTGAATGCCTCTGGCCCTTCCGCCATTGTTCATCCCGATCTCCGTCTCGCGAACGTTCCATCGCGAGTCCTACTGAAGAGTCCGCGATCATCAACAGGGAAAAAAACGAGAAAGAAAGAGAACGAAGAAAAAAAAAGTCGCACAGCTACCGACAAATTCATCAGACGTTCGCCAGGGTGGGTGTGTGTGTGTGTGGGAGGGCAGAGAGTGGAAAATGATCCAAAAAAAAGAGAGAAGGGCAATGGAGCGACGCGGGCTTCAGAAATAAAGAGTGAGACTGATCTTTTGCTGCGAGAGAAAAACGAGAAGTAACGGAGAATAAGGACAAGGGTGTAATACAAGAGAAACAGAGATGGGGGTTTAATGTGGGGCAATACGGACCACCTGGAGTAAATTCGTTTCAACGACTCGCGATCATCGAGTTTCGGAGTCGAATTTTCTTTGTATATTATTTTCATCGATCTATGAATTGGAGAATGATTAGTTGGGACGAAATAATTATTGGAAATTCGAAAATGATTTAAGGTTGGATTAAAGAAATCGGAAGAATATCAGAAAAATTGAGAATTTTTTTATATTGTTGTATAAAAATATTTGATATTTTATGATCGAGGATGTTTAAGGTATTGAATAATCACTCTCAGTCTCAAAATTTTGCAGAATTAAAAAAAAAGTAGGTAGCATTGCTGTAAAAAAATTGAGGTGGTCCATATTTCCCCACATTACTGTAATACGTACGTCAGTGCACAGGTGGCCTCTTCGTACCTTCGCGCACCACTAATTTCATTTTCGTTATTCTCTCGTACCCCCTCCTCGCTTCTCAACGCTGCTTATTGTTCAAAAACCGAGTGGCTGACCTTCTCGTTCCGTATTTAAAATAGGAGTCTCTAATACTTACTCTTTATGCATCGTTGCCAAAAGTGCGAACGCTTTTCCTAGTTACCCGACTAGTTATTGACCCCTGGGAACAAAGAATTTCGATACAAATCTCGGACGAATGAATTTTCCAAATCCTTTTAAATCCCTCGATAAGAAAAAGCGACTTAACAAATATGGATACAATTTTTTATAAACAAACTTGTTTCATTTATATCAAAATTTGTTGAAACTTGAAATTTCATCGAACAAAAAGAAATTCTCAAAAAAAAAACTAAATTCGTCAGAAGAAGAAATCAAAAATATTTCATTCGTCGAATCGTTTAGATTCAAAGTCACGAGTGGTCCTTAAGGTAGACGGAGTGGTGGGGGAACATCCCTCGATAAGAGCGACTAAACTTTCTTTATTTACATGAAAATTTGTTGAAACCTGAAATTTTATCGAACGAAAAGAAATTCTCAAAAAAAAAACTAAATTCGTCAGAAAAAGAAATCAAAGATATTTCATTCGTCGAATCGTTTAGATTCGAAGTCACGTGTGGTCCTTAAGGTAGACGGAGTGGTGGGGGAACATCCCTCGATAAGAGCGACTAAACTTTCTTCATTTACATGAAAATTTGTTGAAACTTGAAATTTCATCGAACGAAAAGAAATTCTAAAAAACAACTAAATTCGTCAGAAGCAAAAATCAAAGATATTTCATTCGTCGAATCGTTTAGATTCAAAGTCACGTGTGGTCCTTAAGGTAGACGGAGTGGTGGGGGAATATCCCTCGATAAGAGCGACTAAACTGTTTCATTTACATGAAAATTTGTTGAAACTTGAAATATCATCGAACAAAAAAAAATAAAAAAAATAAAATAAATTCGTTAGAAAAAGAGATCAAAGATATTTCATTCGTCGAATCGTTTAGATTCAAAGTCACGTGTGGTCCTTAAGGTAGACGGAGTAGTGGGGGAATATCCCTCGATAAGAGCGACTGAACATTTTTCATTTACATGAAAATATGTTGAAATTTCATCGAACAAAAAAAATTTTCAAAAAAAAACTAAATTCGTCAAAAAAAGAGATCAAAGATATTTCATTCGTGGTATCGTTTAGATTCAAAGTCACGTGTGGCCCTTGGGGTAGAGGAAGTGGTGGGGGGAATGAGGGTGCGCGCGACTCGCGAGTTTGCACAGTGCTGCTTTTGAGAAGCGCATCATTCCAGGGTCGCGCCCTCTATAGCCTTATTGAGGTACATAGAACATCGCACACAAAAACACACATACATACAATCCTACAAATATATAGATATACATAAAAGCATACAAGAGAGACGATCAAGAGCAGAGTTGATCGAGCGTTTCGCCACTTCTCTCCACGCCCCATTGTCTGATTCGATTATCGGGACTGTCATTTCGCGCAGAGTTGCGGGATTACTATTTCAATTATTTGTACAATGAGAACAAGATATAGCCGGCATGAAAAGGAGTTGAACAGTGATAGAACGAGGAGAGAAAGAGAGAGAGAAACTAAAAAAAGGCGATGAGCTCTTTGCCGCACGGGGCAATATCGAGTGGAGTCACGTGGCGTTGTTTGCACACGAGGATGAAAAAAAATCTGGACGCTTTGCCATGAACCCCCCCCCCCCCCCCCCCCCCCCCCCGCCCCTCGCCCTTTCCATGGAATCTCTTCGCGAATCGTATTAAAATACGTTGCGCTTCGTATAAAAGGCGCGAGCACGTAGGAAAAAATCCTTCTTCGGTATAATCCCAACCAAGAGCTGGCAACTTGTTGTTCTGGATTACCGACTGCAATCGGTCGGGTCGAAGTGGAAAGGAAATCACACGGGGAGGCAGCACTGTCGTTTTGAAACTATGGGAGAACGGAGGATTAGCTTGCCTCGCTTCGAAGTCTTTGAGACAAGCCGGGTTGTCTGCCTCCAGGCGTGAGACGTTTGGTGGAATTGTGTTTTTTTTTAGTTTTAATGACTTTTGCGAAGAGACAAAGAAATGATCGAATATATTAATTCGATTTTATCGAAAAATTGTACAGAATGTATTCGAATTAATTGAAAAATTTGATGGGACTTGTCTAAATTGGATTGGATTTATTAGAATTAACGAAATTGTACGATAAGTGGTCAAATTAATTGTATTAAAAATATTTCTTTTTTTAAAAATCGATGAGCGAGAAATATTTCTAGAATAATTGAAAAAATGATTTATTTGCTTTTACTAAAAATATATTAATTCCTGTTTCGTACGATATTCGAAGAATTGAATAATAAATAATTGGTAAAACATGAAAATCTATTCTGTTAAAAATATTTCTTCTTTTCAAAAATAGATGAACAAGAAATATTTCTAGAATTATTGAAAAAATGATTAATTTCATTTTATGAAGAATATGTAAATTCTTGTTTCGCGCGGAACTCGATAATTGAGTTATAAATAATTGATAAAACATGAATATTTATTCTGCTAAAAATATTTCTTTTTTTCAAAAATAGATGAACGAGAAATATTTCTAGAATTATTGAAAAAACGATTGATTTACTTTTACCAAAAATATGTTAATTCCTGTTTCGCACGAAGCTTGAAGAATTGAAGAATAAATAATTGATAAATAATTAAATTTATTCTGCTAAAAATATTTCTTCTTTCCAAAAATAGATGAACGAGAAATATTTCTAGAATTATTGAAAAAATGATTAATTTACTTTTACCAAACATATGTTAATTCCAGTTTCGCACGAAACTTGAAGAATTGAAGAATAAATAATTGATAAATAATCAAATTTATTCTGCTAAAAATATTTCTTCTTTTTAAAAACGGATGCACGAGAAATATTTCTAGAATTATTGGAAAAATGATTAATTTCCTTTTACCAAAAATATGAAAATTCTCCTTTCGCACGAAACCCAAAAAATTGAATAACAAATAATTGAAAATCCACAACTAACCAAAAAATCAAAATCAATTAAAATCGAAGCGCTAAAGATTTTTCTCGCACATACCGGACAGAGGTCGTAGCACAGAAATTTAATTACGAACTCTGGCATTTTATAAATGTGCTATACCGCGATTCGCAGTACGAGAGAACGAGTTTACGAGCGAGGACCTTGTTCGAAGAACGAGGTACGGCTCTCATTTTTATACTACCGGGTTATTTTCGATTATCTATACCTTCCACTTTTCTTCTTTCTCTTTTTATTTTTAATTCATTTTTTTCCTGTCCCTCACTCACAATTGAATGCACGTGCAATGTCACGGTTTGTTAAATACCAACGTTATTACAACAATCCCAACAAGAAAAAATCACGCGACGAACCAAGGAGGGAGGAAATATAATCCAAAATTATACAAAATCGTATAAAAAAAAAAAAAAAAAAAAAAATTTTTGAAAAAACGCTCGATAAATCCTCGCGACAAATTGCCCTTCTCGACGTATATCGCCCGTTTCTTGGTGTACTTATACTTTAAGAGTGATGATCCTGCGTAATTAACGTCCTCTTTCGTTCCACGAGTAATAAGTATTCTCAAACCATCTTTTTTCCACATCTATATATTCATATATATATTCATCGTCGCAGCTTCGTATGATTTATGGTTGACTGTGGCTCGTAATATTCGCGACGCACGCACGATATTATTACTCGAAAAGCTAATTACGAGCGACATGTTACCGTGCGATAAATCGGATAAGAATATTTGCATTAAGCATACGTCCTATACCTATATACATGAAAAGAAGCAAAAAAAAAATGACCAAGCAACAGGTATGAGGAACGATCTGAAAAAAGAGAAAAAAAGAAAAATATTTACATCGGCATTCCATCGGTAAAACGGACGACCTCGAGGATCGATCCAGTTCGAAAAAGCCCACGACGAAACATCGGGAAGGCGTCGGTCGAGTGACGTTCTTGTTTTTTTTTGTTTAATTTTTTTTTTTCTTATTTTTTGATTTACCGACTGCGATAATTTTATGGGATTCCCGGAGTCGCGAACGTGGCTTCGTTATTAATAAAATTCGATCTCTCGCGTCATAAGCAATCCGGTGGAAAATTTGATCGATCTTGAATGGCCGATCGATACCGATAAATCGCGATCGATCGGATTCGTCGAGAGACAAGGATAACGATATTTTCTGTTCGGGGATACAGGAAGCGTTTCGTATTATAATGTAGCGAAATGGTTTATAATAAAGATCGATTATATTAGCGCGGATCGGTAATAAACGAAGTATGAATCGATCGTGATCGATCGGGGAAAAAAAATAAAAATTCAATGGAAACGAAATATGCAAGAAGGTAAAGAAAGCCGTGCCTCTTTTACGACGTGTTTGTTATATATTTATCGGCAAGGTCGGAACGAAGCTGCTTTGTCCGATTCTCATTAGACTAACGAAGCGTATTGTCGACAAGAGCAAGGCGTAGCGCAAGAGCGCATGTGCAATAGCCGTCAGCTACGAGTGCGCGATCGGCTGATCGACTACGGCTTCGACTTATCGATAAATAATCGACCTATTCATCGGAAATATTCGACGTTGATAGAATTTCATCGTACGAACGACTCTGTATACGTTGAGATAATTTTTAAAATGATTAATTTTTTATTTTTAGCGTATTTATTTAAGGAAATTCTATCGTTAAGTTGGTGAAGATTTTCAAAAATTTTCTTTTATGTTATATATGTGGGTAAAATTTCAGGGGTTTTTATTGATCCAAAAATCACGATATTTATTCTTGAAAATCGTTATTTTTCGCAATTTCCGATAAGAGCTCGTGTTAACAATCGGAACATTATACAACGAGTATCTCGATTATTTGCTCGATAAAGCTTGTTGAAATTTTGCACACGTTTTTATACGACATCAAAGAAGCTTCGATTAGTTTTTATAACAAATTTTCTGTAAAACAAATTCATGGTTTTATTTATTACATAACAAATAAACTTTACGTATGATCAATTTGAATTTTGAGTATGTTGTTCTACAGTCGATTTGCAACAATTTTTCCTAACGAACTTGAACGCTCAGTCCACTTGGAATGTGAGAAAAAACGGGAATAAAAATTGAACTCGTTCGATTTTTCAATTAAAAATTTGTAACGTATTTATTTAATGAAAAATCGAAATTTTTTGGTCGATTTATGTCGACCGGTTCGTGTAGAAACGTTCGAGAAACGCGTTATAGCGTTTGGCTTTCGCGAAATGCCCGTAGGGCTTTTAAAAGGCGCGACGTGTCGGATCCCCATGAGGAGGAACCAAGGACGTTCAGTGCCCTCCCGATTCCGCACGATCGACGCGCGCGCATATCTAACGGGTGGCTCCCCCCACCACTTGACCGAGACGCCAGTCCAATTCTTCCTTCTCGTATTTCGTAGCCGGAAAACGAAAATCAAAACAACCACGGTGTAAAAAAAAATAACACGTGTATCCCTCCTCGTTTTTTAATACATTGATACGATTCCGCGTTTTTTTTATCTTGACGCATATTTAAAAATAAAGATCCAAATCTAAAATGTAAGATCGTTATATCATCGAAGATTCTTGGTATAATATCGTAGAAAAAAATGAGCTCGTTGGCGAACGTTTAACTCGAGAATGAAAAACTCGTCTCGCTCGTGGATGTTTACGATTTTTGCGAAATGATTCTCATTCGAGCGACGGCCATCAAGCTGTCGGAAGAATCGAAACGGTTTGAAAGTGACGGGATGGGCGGGTCTCCGTCACTCCGATTCGTTCGCGACAGCTAGGAATGATCTTCGCCAAAAATTTGACGGGCCAGGGTTTGATCCGAACAAAAGAAGATCAGAGAAATAAGTAAAATTAATGTTGAGAGTGCTCTGTGAAAAAACAGGACGAAGGCAAATAAATTTATTCACTCGGACAGTAATTTCTTTTTTTTCAGGAATATTTTCGTATGAATTTTTTCTTTTTTTGCAAAATTATTGTTTTTTGCAAAATTATTGTTTTTTGCAAAATTATAGTTTTTTGCAAAATTATTGTTTTTGGCAAAATTATTGTTTTTTGCAAAATTATTGTTCTTTGCAAAATTATTGTTTTTTTGCAAAATTATTGTTTTTTGCAAAATTATCGTTTTTTGCAAAATTATTGTTTTTTTGCAAAATTATTGTTTTTTGCAAAATTATTGTTTTTTGCAAAATTATTGTTTTTTGCAAAATTATTGTTTTCTGCAAAATTATTGTTTTTTGCAAAATTATTGTTTTTTGCAAAATTATTGTTTTTTGCAAAATTATTGTTTTTTGCAAAATTATTGTTTTTTGCAAAATTATTGTTTTCTGCAAAATTATTGTTTTCTGCAAAATTATTGTTTTTTTATTTTTACGTCTGGAGAATGGAGAGTGAAGTAAAAGTGCTCCTGCGAGTAGGCAACGCTGTTGGTTGCGATGCTGGGCGGTGTAACATACGCTTCGGGTCAAGGACCCTTTTCTTCCTCCTTTCCGGAACTAATAATTCTCTCAGTCGATATTAATAACCCATCGCCCGAGGCTTTGCTCATAAAACATCAAAAACGTTTAACAGCTTCGTTTAAAAAAAAGTAACGAAAAAATAACCGACTCGATATGAATATTCAAACGTAAAACGTTAAAGTAAAAACAAGAATTAAAAAGAACGAAAAAAGGAATTAAATTTTTACCGAAAGGATTAAAAAAAATGTTTTTATCAGTTTGTTATTTATTTATTATTATTATCCACAGCGCACGTGGATAATTGCTCGATTAATTAAATAAAATTTATGTACTTGTCGCACGGTTCGTTTTCGACCTCACTCGTTGTCGCAGCAATTACCTTCTGGATGAAATTATTATTGTCCCCGTTCCGCTCCACTTGTCGGGATCTCCGCCACATCCCGTTCGATATACGACGCCCTCGCACGACCACACGGCGGATCTACGAAACACACGTTTTACCATACGAGTGGAAAAAAAAATCTTACTCTTGGCAAGAGTGTCATTGATAAGTTTGACCTCCGTGTGGGTCGAGAGATCGTAAGAAAATAAAATCAATGATTAATTGCCATCGGGTCATACGCGAGGGAAAAAGTACTTTACCGCAGTTTACATTTAGTCATTTATTATTCAGCGGACTCACGAGACTTGACATTATTTTCTCTCTTCCAGTTCTCCAATATTTAAGGTAGTTGGGAGAGATTAAAATTTTATTCCTCTTTTTTCTCACATTCTAAGTGGACCGAGCGTTTAAGTTCATTAAGGAAAATTATTGCAAATCGACTGAAGAACAATATACTCAAAATTTAGATTGATCCTACGTAAAGTTTATTTGTTATACAGGGTGAATCACATAAAGTGTCGCACAGCGAATTCTGAGATAGATGAGGCCATTACAAACAAAAGTTGCAAATATACATTCGGGATATTGTCAATAGTTTACGAGATATAAATATTTAAAGTTGGTCCAATCAGAGCGCGCCGAGAAGCGTTGAAGCCACCCACGCCCACCCGAGCCGTAGATAGAGCATAGATTAGGGCGTTACATTTGGGTTTGCAAAATTCAGAGTAGTCAATTAGATTGCTTGCATTTTTCCGCAGTCATTTCTTTTTCTCGGGCATTGGCTGCTCCGAATTTTGCTCAACGTGCCGACAAGCGTTGAAGTCACCCATTCCCCGCCTAAATTTAGAGCAACCAATGACCACGAACAAAAAATGACTGCGGAATAATACAATCAATAAAATTGACTGCTCTGAATTTTGCAAACCCAAATGTAACGTCCTACACTGTGCTATCTCTACGGCTAGGGCGGGAGTGGGCGGCTCCAATGTTTCTCAACGCGCTCTGATTGGACCAACTTTGAACATTTATATCTCGTAAACTATTGACAATATCCCTAATGTATATTTGCAACTTTTGTTTGCAATGGCCTCATCTACCTCAGAATTCACTGTGCGATACTTTATGTGTTTCACCCTGTATAATAAACAAAATCATGAATTTTTTTTTCATAAGATTTGTTATAAAAACTAATTGAAGCTTCTTTGATGTCGTATAAGAATGTGTGCAAAATTTCAACAGGCTTTATCGAGCAAATAATCGAGATAGTCGTTGTATAATGTTGCAATTTTTAACACGGGTTCTTATGGGAGATTGCAAAAAATGACGATTTTCAAGAATAAATATCGTGATTTTGGAGTCGATAAACTCTCCTGTAATTTTGCAGACATGTACATATGGCATCAAAGAACGTTTCCGCAATTTTTCAGTGAAATCTAACGAATACCTCAACGTCAAATTAATCGTGTACTTCCTGATCGATGCCTCGATTCTGCAAATGCGATCGATAACGGAAAATACTCGTAAATTTTCTGTCTGTAAATCATTCGCGTCTGAAATATTCGTCGGTTGATAAACAGCACTCTACCTATGCCCAAGAATTACCGTACTGTTTTTGCAAAATTAATTACACTTTTATCGTAATCGTTCCACGTGTCGAGTTGAGTAAACTGCAACTGCTAATTTAATGCTCGATTTCCGGGATGCGAATTTGCATCATGAAATATGACGAAGCTTTAGTAATGCTTGAAATAGCAATTTTATGATGGGCTTATCGATCGTTTTTGTTGTTGTTCTTTTTTTTAATTTTTTTTTCTAATTAATGCTTATAAGACACGTATCGATTGGTTCGTTGGATGATATTGCGCAAAAGAGGGACGTACGTTGCGATTCTCCGGAACGATCGTAACGAATGAGCAACAATTTTCATCGTCGATCTAAAATACACGTGTGTGATCGATTCGATCGTAGATAATTCTTGCTTCGGATTGGACGATTTCCTGGTGCGATAAATCGATCGGATTCCACTTGCGAAATCACTTCATTTTCTTCGCTCGTTTCAGCGGATTTTTAAGGCTCGTTCTTGGTTCTAGGACAATTGATAAAACCGTGACGTTGCGAAAGACAAATTTTTTTTTGGATTGATCGGAAAGTAAATGAGAATGGAAGAAATAATTGATTTGAAATAAATTCGTTAGAAATATTTATGACAATGGATTGATTAAAAAAAATTGTTTTTGAAAGAAGGATATAAAAGACGGACAATTTTTTTTAACATGAAGTAAATCAGAATGGAAGAAATAATGGATTTGAAATAAATTCGTTAGAAATATTTATGATAATCAACTTCTTTAAAAAAAAATTGCTTTTGAAAAAAAGAGATAAAAGACGGACATTTGTTTTTAACAAAACGCGAATAAGAATGGAAGAAATAACGGATTTGAAATAAACTCGTTAGAAATATTTATAACAATGGATAAATTAAAAAAGAAATTGTTTTTGAAAAAAGAGATAAATAGCGGACAACTTTTTTAACAAAAAGTAAATCAGAATGGAAGAAATAATGAATTTGGAATAAATTCGTTAGAAATATTTATAACAATGGATAAATTAAAAAAAAATTGTTTTTGAAAAAAAGAAATAAATAGGGGACAATTTTTTTATAACAAAAAGTAAATAAGAATGGAAGAAATAATGGATTTGAAATAAATTCGTTACAATTATTTATGACAATGGATTTATTACAAAAAAAATTGTTTTTTTTGAAAAAAAAAAGATATAAATGGCGGTGGCACACAAATACACAGCATACTATATAACATGCGGATTATATACGCTTTTACAGTAAATATTACCTACATCGCATGTGTCACATATCTTAACGCGTACAGAGTATACTTGTAAGTGCTACGTCGATCATTAAACAAAAAAAACGCATATGTCACGAGTACAACGTGATAATTACGAAAACGCTTGACAACGAGCGTTATCGAAATGAGCATTGACATCCCCCTTCTCTTCTCTCTCTCTCGCATCACACAACGTGGCTAAAATCACGCGATCAAAAAAAAAAAACGTATTATAAATATCGTCATTGCGAGTATAAAATATTTTCGATAGGAAATGTTCATTTTTTTTCGACCTGCTCTCGAACTTAAACGTCGAGAAGCTGCTTCGTGAACATTAAATAATAATAATAATAATAATATTAATAAAAATAATAATAATACAAATAATAATAATAATAATAATTTTCGTCTCCTAGACAATTGTCTTTTTTGAGCATCGCACACAGCAACATTACTCGAATCGAAAGTTTCGTACGTAGACATTTTTCCATCGGGACAATAAAAAAAAAAAAAAAAATGTCCGAGTTTTCTTAAACACGATTTTTTTTTTCATCAACGATGTGGATCTTGGCAAGACCCGCGCGGCGATTAATTCGTAATTGCTTCGTCAAAGAGCGTGAGGAACCATCTCAATAATTGAGGTAATGAGGATAACGGGCTAATTAATATCTACGTACCATAATAATAATATTATAATAATATTATAATAATATAATAATAATAATAATATAATATTAACATTAATAATAATAACAAATAAAATATATCGAAGCTAGGGAACTCTCCCGCGGGAGAATTTTGTCTCGTCGATTGAGATACACTTCATTGACGTCGAGCGTCTTAGGCACTAAACATTTTCATTCTTAAATCGTGAGCACGCGTGTTCGCGCGCGTGGCGACAATTTCTCGTCTCTCCATTTTCGCAATTATTTCGCGACAGAAGAGCTGCCGTGACAAGTTATACGATGGAGCGTGTTTCTTTTTTTTTTATTTATCCTTTAACTTATTTATAATCGAACGATCGCAGCAGCGGAGCCGAGAGATAAACGATTTTTTTTAATTAAAAAAAAATATATAAAAAAAATTGTTTAACGATTATCTCCCCCGTTCATCCGTTTTACACAACTCGAAAGTATTTTTTCGATCCTTTTTCCTTTTTATCGTCAGTGAGAAAAGAGAAGAGTGACTATTTTTGTAGCACTTCCGGTTGGCTCGGGCTGCTGCGATTCACAGAGCGTACTTAATTCATCACAGAAGCTTTTCTGACACACGAGTACAGGGTTTTGCCGATTTTTTTGGGATCGTTATTCGCTCTATATATCGTCGACGATCGACGTTAAATCGTCGTCATGACTGTCGCAGCGTTGTGTCCGATCGTAAATCGAAACGATAGATCGTGTTTCTTTCATTCTCGTTGGCAAGATCGACGGTGCAAGTTGCTCGGGCGATCGATCGGATCGACTCGTATTTACTGACTTATTTCCTCGAGACGCTCGATCCGTTGACGATTCGCGTTGTTATATTTGGCGTTTACGTATTTAAATTATACGATGGAGATGAAACACTTGTGATCGAAATCGATCTTACACCGTGGTCTCTTGCGATCGATCGATTGAAAGAAAAATCGAGTTTTTCGACGATCGATCGATTAAACGAAAAATCGATTTTCTCGACGATCGATCGATTAAAAGAAAACTCGATTTTCTCGACGATCGATCGATTGAAAGAAAGATCGATTTTCTTGACGATCGAGCGATTAAAAGAAAAATCTATTTTCATCGATGATCGATCGATTATAAGAAAAATCGATTTTCTCGACGATCGATCGATTAAACGAAAAATCGATTTTCTCGACGATCGATCGATTAAAAGAAAAATCGATTTTCGTCGACGATCGATCGATTTAAAGAAAAATCGATTTTATCGACGATCGATCGATTAAAAGAAAAATCGATTTTCTCGACGATCGATCGATTAAAAGAAAACTCGATTTTCTCGACGATCGTTCGATTAAAAGATAAATCGATATTCTCGACAATCGATCGTTAAACGTTCCTGTACCCGTTGAGCACGGACACCAAATCCGAGGTGCCGCATCGTCGCGACCAGAAAATCATTCTTCTAACTATTTTCTAGGCCGATCCCAGGATTTTTTGTTTAAATAACTGCACCGCTCGTCCATCGACAGAATTATTCGAGCATATCCCAGGATATGCCGCTTAATATTACGAGTGAGGCAGTTGAGTTGGCAAGAGCGAAAAAAATACAGGAAGGATAATTAAAATGAGAATGGGACGAGAGGAAGAGGAAAAACAGGTCGAAGAGGAAGAAAACAAAAAAAACAGACAAAGAGAAAGAAATAATAATCAGTCGTTCGGTTAACCAATGTCACGTGAACATTCTTGTCATGTCCAGTTGCCTCGTTCTAAAATGATGACGGATCGACGTAAAATCGAAAATGATTTTTTTCTGACGACGTTAAAATCGAATCTCGAAATCCAATCCGGTTCAAAACCGTACTTTCCTTTTTCTATAAAAATAAACGTGGATATTTCAAATAAAAAATTCGATAATTTATAAAATATTGATAAGAAAAGCAAATTAGAATTTTTTAACCGATGTTTCCATTTCGCCCTCTTTCCATTCATCATTTCAGAACAAAGTGATTAATACCGCGAGGTGTCGTCACCGTTCTGCCTAATCACTTTAACGAAAAAAAAATAAAAAAAAAGACACGACCTCCGTAAAATCGTCCAGGACTCAGAGAGCGAGGAACTTCATGAGGGCTTCGTAGATCAATCGCGGATCGATCGTTCCATCGGCGGTGTAACGCACACCGCGCAGCGATCCATCGTCGTGACTGACGACACCATACTCGCCGACGATGAAGCCATCCGGTGTTCTCTCCTCGACCCTGTATTTTCGATAATTGCGATCTTCGACGACGTAGCCGACCTTGTGACCGTCGGATGAATCGTGGGACGAGCCGGAAGTCGCCGGAGGCTTCGATGACGAGATCGGTGCCGATTCCGTGACAATTTGCGGCCCGTGGACGTTTCCGTTGCTACCTACGCTGACAGCCTCATCGACTTCGTAATTCTCCTCTTCCGGTTCACCCTGATGAACTCTGTGAGTAACGGGTCGTCCATCGTGACCGTAGATCTTGCTCGGTTCGCTGTAAATCTTGGCAGGTTCGCTGTATACTTTCGCCGGTTCGCCATAAACTTTGGCAGGCTCGGAATAAACTTTGGCAGGTTCGCCGTAAATTCTCTCCGGCTCACCGTAGATCTTGGCCGGTTCGCTGTAGATCTTGGATGGCTCGCTGTAGATTTTGGCTGGTTCGCCGTAAATCTTGGCTGGTTCCGAGTAAACCCTAGCCGGTTCGCCGTAGTTCATTTCCGGTTGAGGATAATTGTTCTTGGTCGCTTCGCTGTACGACCTCGACGACTTTCCGTACATTTTCGAGGCTTGATGAGGATAAACCTTGGGTGGTTGATTGTAGATCGTCGCTTCGTAGTGCCTTCCGGCTTTCCGAGCTTGAAGCGTTTGTTCCGGCGCCTCCGGGGCTTCGTTGTGGGACTCCACGGGCTCGGAATTTTCCTCGGGCATTTCGTAACTCTCTTCGACCGGTTCGAGGCTCGTGCTTGTCTCCTCCGAGTCCGGCACGTGCTGATCGACGATACCGGAGATCTTGTGCTGTTGGTACCTTCTGGAGTTCATAGAAGTCGCGGTGAAGGTCAGAGAGGACGAGACCGGAGAAGGTGTGCTAGTACGACCGATCAAGGAACTTCCCGTTACGGGAGATCGGTTGCGCCAGCTCGTTTTCGGAAGACCCTCGTCCACGGAAAATTCGCTTCTGTTCGACTCCGAAACAATGTTGCTGAGTTCCTCCGTTACCATGTGAGCCGGAAGTGGTGTGACGGTCGTAGATGTCGTTGTCGTCGTTAGCCGAGTAGTCGAAGTCGTACTCGTGGTCGTTGGCGCTACTGGCGGTCTGGTGACGCTCGCTGCAGTTCTACCGATCTCCGCTGCGAGCGCTGCGGTCGCGGTAGGTTTGGAAATCGGTGGACGACTCACGACGTTCGGTTTAGCGTCATGATGTTCCACTCGGACTCTGTAGGGCGTTGCCTCAACCGTGGACGTAACGCTCACGCCTATGACCTTTTGATTGACATTTTTGTTTGTAAAACGATTTTTACCGATCGAGCTCGAATCGTCGGTAATATTCGACTTGGAAGACGTCTCGCGATTAAGAATCGTAGATATCTTCTGTGTTTGATGAATGTGATGGATCTGATGGGTGACTCGTGTACTTTGGTGCGATTGCTGATGACCTTGCTGCTTGACGTTCGTACCGATTTCTCCAGAATTTCCCATCTCACCCGACAACGTTGTCAATTCGTCACGACCGTCGATCGTTCTTTGATTAATCGTGTACTGTCTAGGACTTTCCTCGCGATGTCCCGATCTCGTCACAAATGGCCGTGGGCTCGAGGGTGCCCGCGATATTCGATATATCGACGCCTCGCTCTGTCTCGACTCGGCCGGTACGTTGTCGACCATCGAGTGCGAGGTACCACCGCCTCGTCGATAACCGCGACGTCTTGTCGAGGGTGGCGCCACGGGGACGGGTGCCATCGCGCCGTTTATGAATACCGAGAGAAACTCGGTACCAGCCAGTATATCGTTTCGCTGCTGAACTGGCGCTGCTTCCACTTCTTCCAAGACTAGTGCTGCCTCAAGCAGTACCTGCGAACAATTTAAATAAAAATACATTTAATCCTGCTCTAACGCAATGTCAATAAATGACCTTGAACATCACAAACACTCGATTAATAATTATTTAATTTTACTTTGTAATATTAACAAAAACATTTTTGCATAATGAAAAAGGGGGAGGAGTAAGACTGAATTAATCTTGTAAGGAACAGGATGACGGAGGCTTCTTTTTCCTCCAGGATGGACGCACAAGGTGAAAGACTAAAAAACCAAATTGATTCTTCATGATGGAAAGTGAACGTGCCACGTTCTTTATCGAGACCGTTATATCAAGGGTCACAACAGCTGAACCGTTGGTAGACACTCTCTTTGCGATCCTTGGTACGTCTCTCTCTCTGTTAATTGAATCCGTCAAAATGTCACAAGCTTATTATTATTGTTATTATTTCACAACAATCCATTAGCTCTTTATCTTATCGCGAAATGTTTCACAAAATTGCGGGTGGTCGATTTTAGTTCACTTTTATAATGCAGTCGACAATGCATGGGTATATATATATATAAGTAAATATTTATCTGGACCCTCGAGACGATTTTTATATTAACGGTAGTCAGAACAATGTATAAATTTAAAGAATATATAAGCGGCGGCGCCACCAGTTTCGCGAGACGTTTTCGAACGTTTCGAGCCACCGTGTTACTCGCTCGGCGTATTTTTCGTGTTATACGAGACGAGTTCCCGCGGCGGACCCCGTATAGCGCGGGAGATGCTTTAACCGTTTTATCGTCAACGCGTGTATCAGGCATAAAGTCTCATACGACGAGAAGCTTCCTTTTTATTTATTCTTTTTTTTCTTTTTTTTTTATTTCTCAGGTTTCTTTTTGCTCGCCGTCCGGATTTTCATAGCGATACGAGAATCGTGGCGATAAAACGCTTTTATGCTTTTTGCGGCACCACGAAAGAGTAAAAAAAAGGAGGAAAAGAGAAAGAAATCGTCTCACTCGATGGTGCAAGTTTTCTGCCTCGATATCGCCAGAGCGAAACGAAAAAAAGAAGGATATATTTGAAAAGATCGAAGTTTGCGAGTGTCAGAAGACAAAAAAAATTCGAAACGACCACTTCGCTTCGAGATATACGTGTTTGTAATAGCTTTTTTGTTTATGTCGAGGACCCTGAGCAAGGAAGAACAAAACGGCTCGTCGTTATCGCGTCGATTATTTATCAATGACCGACTATAAAATTATCGTGATCTTTTTTTTTTAATCGTTCAACTCTCCTTCGTATTTGACTAACAATGAAGAATAGTTTCTCAAATTACTACAACCCTGTGAAAATTCTCGTTTTCACATAAACGAACAAAAAGTTAATTGAAAAAGGAATAATTTAAAAAAAATTTATCAATGACTGGCTATAAAATGATCGTGATCTTTTTTTTTAATCCTTCAACTCTTCTTTGTATTTGACTATCAATGAAACTATTCTTCAACTTACTACAACCCTATGGAAACTATCATTTACACGTAAATGAACAAAAGGTCAATTAAAAAAGCAATAATTAGAAAAATTTTATCAATGACTGGCTATAAAATGATCGTGATCTTTTTTTTTAATCGTTCAACTCTTCTTCGCATTTGACTATCAATGAAAATATTTCCTCAACTTATTACAACCCTGTGAAAATTCTCGTTTACACATAAATGAACAAAAAGTCAATTGAAAAAGCAATAATTAAAACAAATTTTATCAATGACTGGCTGTAAAATGATCGTGATTTTGTTTTTAATTGTTCAACTCTCCTTCGTATTTGACTAACAATGAAAATAATTTCTCAACTTACTACAGTCCTGCGACAGTTCTCAATCATACGTAAACGAACAAAAAGTCAACTAAAAAAGCAATAATTAAAAAAAATTATCGATGACAGGCTATAAAATGATTGTGATTTTTTTTGTGATCATTCAACTCTCCTTCGTATTTGATTACTGATTAAAATAGTTTCTCAACTTACTACAACTCCGCGAAAATTCTCAATTACACATAAACGAACAAAAAATCAATTTAAAACTCAATAATGAAAATAAAAGCCTTCGATTAAAATAATTCCGTCATCAATGATTATTTCTTCTAACAGTCTACCGATAAATTAAAAGAACTCGCATCTAAGAACGATTTCCTGGACGCGAAACCATAAAACTCGTTTCTTTTTTATCCCAAAAAAAGAAATAAAAAAAAATATCTTCGAATGAAGTCGAACGAAGAAAAAGAACTTTGAGAACTTCTCGAGTGCAAGATTTTTCAAGGCTGCTGGAGAAAAGTCGAACTGTGCGTTCTCCCGGACACCCGGGGGGCTTTCGAGAGAACTCTTGTTCCTTGTCGAAGCTCAGCGACCCTGAGATCATCGTCATACGTACTCAGACCCACATATACACATATATATATATATACATACATATAAGTATATAAATATATAAAATCCCCCTGGCCATGAAATACTGCGTCTCGCTACGAAAGAGCATGTGCATCTCGTTGACGTTTGCGCAGCCTCGAAAAAGCGAATTGTCGCAGAAGCGATCGGTTAAGAAAAAACCCACCAGAGAGCGCGTCGATCGTGTCCAGCTATCGAGATACGCGCCATCTCGCGAAGGGTGTTCTCGTTACGTTTCCTCGAGCTCGCGTATTTTTCTAAATCGACAATTTTCTTTTTCTTCCCACGTTTCAATTCGACTCGTTCGTTCAATCTTTTCAATACATAACGATAATTTTTTATTCCATCGTTTTTATTTTTCACTCGAATTAATAATTATTAAAGTATAATTAATTTATTCACTCGACGATACGAGTTTCATTCAATTTCCATTTTTATAATTCCATCGTTGAACGATTTTGTTTTTTTTCTTTTCGTTGCGTCAATTATCGGTAATTTAAGAACGAATGCAAGATGCAACCGAGAAACTTAGCGTCAAAGATCCGCGCAATAAGATTTCGGTCTCTATCGACCGTTCGATATCTTCTTTCCTCCTTATTACGCTCACGGGCAAGAATTCTTCGTTTTTTAATGAGCGAACGAAAGAGGGAGATGCTGGTAATTAGAGTAAAGTTGGATATCTCGATTGCCAATTTG
Organism: Netelia fuscicornis; assembly: GCA_946811545.1. Lineage (NCBI taxonomy): Eukaryota > Metazoa > Arthropoda > Insecta > Hymenoptera > Ichneumonidae > Netelia > Netelia fuscicornis. The sequence goes on from OX328013.1 coordinate 43,917,192, forward strand.
CTGTCTCTATATACGGCCATTTTATCTGTGACATAGATACATATATATAGAGAGAGAGAGAGGGAGAGAGAGAGAGAGAGACGGAGAGAGAGAGAGAGAGAGAGATACGTGTAAGCCGAATTATCTTAGAAACTTCTGACGATCTGGCCACGTGACAATTTTTTGTTCTACTCTACAATTCCGTATGAATAAACATTATTCGCGCCGATTGGTGATACACACACGATTCGTGGAAGTGTTGGTGACATTCCCGCGAACGTTCTAATGAGCCCAGTTTTACACTCGCGAGACCGAGAGAGGGAGATAAACGAAAAGAGAGAGAGAGAGAGAGAGAAAAAAGGGAGAGCGAGATAAGTGTATATAAATGCAGACGTGTGTAATTAAGACATAGAGAGTCTTTAAGGATTTAACTGAAAAGTGCGAAACGTATATCGAGCTCGAGTTCGAAATTCAAGCCTCTCGAACCCGTGGGCGAGACTCCGTTGATCCGAACCTCGAGCGCTATGGGCAGTATTAATTATAAAATAGAGAGGGAGAGAGACAGAGAGAAAAAAAAACGAAAAAAAAAAATTAAAAATCGATTCAAAAAATAAAACAAAATATCGATCGAGATCAAAGACCGAGACGCGAGGATCTAAAACATTGAAAAAGGAACGAGGACAAAGGAAATAAAAAAATAAATCCAAAAATACAATTTTTTTATATTTTATATTTTTTGTTTTTATTGTTCGATGTGTTTTATACACGAGAGGACAATGGGGGAGAATGATGTTTGACACTCGTAATATACAAGGTCCGATAACAATGAGAATATTAATTATAAAGTAGAAAGAGACAGATAGAAAACATTTTTTTTTAATAAAAAAGTCGAATCAAAAAATAAAACAAAATATCGAATTAAAGATTAAAACAAAATATCGATCGAGATCAAAGACCGAGGCGCGAGGATCTTAAGCAAGGAAGAAGAAACTAGAACAAAGAAAATAAAAAAAGAAATCCAAAAATACAATTTTTTTTTCGGTAATTTTTGTTTTTTATTGTTCGATGTGTTTTATAGAGGAATGGGACATGGGGGAGAATGATGTTCGACACTCGTAATATGCAAGGTCCGACAAGCTAACGATGAGAGTATTAATTACAAAGTAGAGAAAGAAACAGAGAGAAAAAAACGAACAAAAAATAAAAAAAAGTTTGAATCAGAAAATCGAATCAAAATCTGAATTAAAAAATAAAACAAAATATCGACCGACATTAAAGGCCGAGACGCGAGGATCTTAAACAACGAAAAAGGAACGAGAACAAAGAAAATAAAAAAACAAATCCAAAAATACAATTTTTTTTAATATTTTTTATCTTTTGTTTTTTATTATTCGATGTGTTTTATAGAGGAAGGGGCCATGGGGGAGAATGATCTTCGACACTCGTAACATACAAGGTCCGACAAGCTGACGATGAGAGTATTAATTATAAAGTAGAGAAAGAGAAAGAGAGAAAAAAACGAAAAAATAAAAAAACAGATCCAAAAATATCGCGCGTGCCCAGCATACCCGCCAAGTCGGATCGATATAACGAACGGCGCTACGAATATTTATATACGCGTGTACAAATCTGTCTACACCCCTTGTACACCCCGAATACATCGGTATAACACTCGGATGACGCGTTTTATTTCGATTTTTTGTTTTTTGATATTTTTAATTTTTTCTTTTTTTATCGTTCGATGTGTTTTATAGAGGAGGAGGGCATGGGGGAGAACGATGTTCGACACTCGTAACATACAAGGTCCGACAAGCTGACGATGAGAGAGGGAAAGAGATCGGGAGAAAGAAAGATGGAGAGAGAGAGAGAGAGAGACGCCATTATCGTTGAGTTATATTCTCTCCCTGTGGCTGTGGAGAACGCACCACTGCCTCATGGCCATTCGATACATACAGATGGACATGGTACGTACATATGGACGATCGAGCAAGCTCTCCCGATGTGCAACAAAAACCCGCATGCAACGAGAGAGATCTCACGACCTTGATCCACCACCTCGACACGGGTAACTCCGCACTTTTGCACTCTCGATCCATCTTCTCTCTCTCTCTCTCTCTCTCTCTCTCTCTCTCTCTCTCTCTCTCTCTCTCTCTCTCTCTAAGACTAATGAACGAGTGTGTGCGGTTTGTACTTGACCTGCGGAGGGATGAACCGATCACTCAACATAGGCTGAGGTTAAACTGGCTATCAGTGAAGAATCGTAGGCTCTGTTTTCTAGGCGCAGTGATGTATCGTACGCTCTTCCTGAACATGCCTGAGTATATTGGGCAACTCCTGCCGAGGGAACTCCCGGATTTAAGGCGATCGGAACGATTGGGTGACCCTTCTGACGTTCATATCCATATCCCTAACTATCGTACGACCACTCTTCAACGCTCGTTTAGGATTGCTGCGCCGCATTACTGGTATTCACTGCCTATTGAAATTCGCTCGGCGTCGTCCATCGAACTATTCAAGGATAGACAGTTCAGGTATCTGCTACAAAGGGAATTGGGTGCTCAGTCTACTTGAGGGTTTCGGCTATTGTGACTATCTGGAGTCTGTCAAATTACTGTTAGCGTTAAGTATCCCTCATCTTCATCGTTAGTATATATCATTTATCTTGTTACTATTATGTACTCTACCACTATACTATGTACTTGTAACAATGTGTTACCTGTACCTTCAATTGCTACTAGCTTTAAGCTTAGATTTAAGTATTAAGTTTAAAATTGTAATCATGTTATTCATTGTTTTACCACGAGCATGAATCAAAACCGGCAACAGTGAAATTGTTGGTTTTGCATTTGTGCGCACTCTGTATTGCCCCATAGCCTGCTAGGGCATAATAAATATATCAAATCAAATCAAATCTCTCTCTCTCTCTCTCTCTCTCTCTCACTCGGTCTCATTGTCTCCATTTTTTCTCTGCCTTGCAACGAGGTGCAGAGAGCAAGGAGTACGCATGCGCACAAGGATGTGGCAGAGAGAGGGAGAGGGATGAACAAAAATTTGAGAACGAAGATTTTTTAAGTGGCTGCTTCGTCTGGCAGTCTCGTGAACGACTGAAATCTTCCTATCGTTGCATTAAGGCTTGAGTAGGGTAAGGACAAACCAGGGTGACTTGTGTATCGTTCTAAATTCATTTTTTTGGTTCAAATTTGTTCCCATTTTTCTTTTTTTAAGCTTGATTTTGTAGAAGATTATTTATCGTGATAATGAAGAAGATTATGTAAAATTGGATAAAAATATTGACGTTTGAGACTTAGGGGTGGAAACGGGGTTGATATTTCTTTTCATCCAAACTGGCCCGACAAGATACTCGTTGAGTCAGAAATTTTCCCTAGAATGCAAATATAATAATAATATTTCCGTTTTTTGGCAATTTATCTGTCAAAATTTGAAAATTTAATTGCGAAAAATTCCTTTGACTTTCTTAACCCCAGTCCCCTCCCCCAAGTTTCAACAAAGTGTGGGTTTTCGCGTACCCACCTACTCGATACGTGTTAGCAACGAGCTCGTCGTTCTCCACAGTAATACCATAATACCGCTATTAGAATGGTTTCCTGTTGAAAGGAGAACAGATTGCCACCGGTCTCTCCCTCTCTCTCTCTCTCTCTCTCTCTCTCTCTCTCTCTCTCTCTCTCTCTCTCTCTCTCTCCTCTCTCTCTCTCTCTCTCTCTCTCTCTCTCTCTCTCTCTCTCTCTCTCTACATTCGCTCACACACAGACACGAGAATTTCAGCCAGCAACCGATCGACCGGGGTCACGCTCCCTTTTTGCCCAAGCTCTCTTTTTCTCGTTTTATAACGTAATATAACGTTGTATACGATTCGTAAGAGCGCGTAGGAGATCGCGACAGAGCCAATATAAACGCCGTAAAACGACGCTCGACGTGTGGTCCAACGCGAAACCTCTCGGCGCTCCTTCTCGCAATCGCTCTCCCTCTCTCTCCCTCACTCGCTCTCTCTCTCTCGCTGATTAAACCCTCTCGAGCTAAACGCCGGTATCGATTATAATCGATCGTAATGCCACGAACCAAGCGATTGTGACAAATTATTAAATACCTGCTTGAGATCTTCGATCCGAAGGTATCCTACACGCTCCATTGATATCGACCCACGCTATACGCGAAAAATATACCCTTTGTGCAAACGCTCTGTGATTATGTACTTATGACACTTTTTTTGTTGAAAAATTATGTTTTCAGAAAACGGGATGATGTCAGCGGTGAATCAATCGTACAGCTTCGAATCGATTTAAGAGATTAGTATTAAACTTGGTGGATAATAAATTTAGATTTATTCAGAATTAATGTTGTTTGAAATGAATTCAAATTGGAAATTGGAAAAAAGCGATTGAATTATTTGATTTTTTTATAGAAATCAAACAATATAGCTTTGATTTGAGCGGAAATCAATGAAATTTGATACATTCTCATTCAAAATCGTAAATGTTAATTACGATTTTTAATGAAAATGGATTAAATTTTTAATGAGCTTTTTTTTAATGAGAATAGATCAAATTTTTAGTGAGAGTTTTAATGAGAATGGATCAAATTTCATTGATCTTGTTTGATTTCTGTGAAAAAATTTAAATAATTTGCTTTTAATTGCTTTTTTTACAAGAGTACATTTAAAAAAAAATTGACCAACTGTAAATAACAATTGATTACAGCTGTGTATTCTAGCAATTCTACAAAAAAGTTAAATAATTAAATTACTAACAATTAAAATAAAGAGTTAAATAATCAAAATTACGATCAAATAGTTAAATAATAAATTTAAATATTAATTAATTAGGTAAATTAATTACTTCTTTTTTATAACGATCGATTATTCTAGTAAAGCAAAGAAAAACGAACATAAAAGGAAAATATTTAGGTTAATTTCCAACCGAAGGTGGACATAACGATTAACGATTTTTCGAAAAACGATTTATCATCGAATAAATCAAGTTGTCTCGTACGTTTAATAGTCACTCTCTCAGTTTTCCCTCTGATGGGCGATAAAATCGTTCATCTACACAAACGGTGCCTATAAACGTCGCGCTATAATACGAGAAACTCTGTCAGAGGTGGAATCGATTCTGCCACCGTGGCCGTCATCCACGTGAGTTAATGACACTGGAGGTATCGGGTTTTCACCGAGGAATTTTTGCGAAAGAGGCAAAACCGATCAAGGTTGCCGATCGACGAACATGTCGCTCGCGGTTTTCATACGTCAATACATTAAATCCGCGCGAATTTTTATTATCTCGTCATAATTTATCCATTCACACTGGTCGTTATTGCGGTTCGACAACCGCGCGCTGTCGTTTCGAGCAAATTGAACGTCCACTTATGGCACTCGATTTAAATAATTATATCGGTTTCCTTTTTTTACGATGTTCGTTTAGTCTCGTATTTCTGTTCGCGGAAAATTCTAAAATTTGAAGGCAGACAAGTTTTCTTTAATTTCGGAATTATTTTATATTTTTAAAAAAATCGTTTCGAAAAATCGTCCACTTATGACAACCGATCTAATCAATTATATCGTTTTCCTTTTTTTACGATGTTCGTTTAGTCTCGTATTTCTGTTCGCGGAAAATTCTAAAATTTGAAGGCAGACAAGTTTTCTTTAATTTCGGAATTATTTTATATTTTTAAAAAAATCGTTTCGAAAAATCGTCCACTTATGTCAACCGATTCAAATAATTACATCGTTTTCCTTTCTTACGATTTTCCCTTCGTCTCGTATTTTTGTTCGCGGAAGATTCTAAAATTTGAATGCAGAAAATTTTTCTTTAATTTCGGAATTATTTTATATTTTTCGAAAAATCGTCCACTTATGACAACCGATCAAAATAACTATATCGTTTTCCTTTTTGACGATTTATCCTTCGTCTCGTATTTCTGCTCGCGCCAATTCTAAAATTTGAACGCAGAACATTTTTCTTTAATTCCACAATTATTTTACATTTTTCAAAAAATCGTTTCGAAAAATCGTCCACTTATGTCAACCGATCCAAATAATTACATCGTTTTCCTTTTTTACGATTTTCCCTACGTCTCGTATTTCTGTTCGCGCCAATTCTAAAATTTGAGTCCTGAAAAAATTTATTTTTATTCCGAAATTATTTCACAATTTTCGAAAAATCGTTTTTTTTTATGTTCGCACTGACAAAAATGTTTCAATCGCCCGTTTCGAATCGACCATGTGCCAAAAAGTCGTTGTATATAAATGTGCTCGAGCCTCGTTGAACGATACAAAAATATAATCCAATTGTATTTTACCATATCTCTCGCCCCTTAATATCAAATTTCCTTGTCTCACGCGCGTACTCGCAACACCATAAACATTACGGCGAACGTAAATACGAATTTTGTACCGATACTCGATTGTGAATTTACATTAACACGTTGAGTATAATATGCGTAGGCTGCAACTAAATGTGCCGATTCCAATATATTTATGGGTTTGGTATAATTCGCGAACGAGCGCGTATATATTACATTCGTATATAAAACTGGTCCGAGATCTCCTCAGGGAAAACGGTATTCATAAATATCACGAGAGAGGGAGAGAGAGAGAGAGAGAGAGACACACAGAGAGTGTGTGTTGTACTGGCGATGAGTAAAAGATGTACGTAAATTCACGTTTAACCTATCGAAACAAAGTGCGATCGAGGCGATACGATCGCAATAAGATAAAAATTATCGATTTTTTTTTCAATTTAATTTTTTTATTTTTATGTTGTTAATATTAAAATTATAATATTTGTTAATATTTATATTGTTAATATCAATATTAATAATACTATAATATTAATATTAATAATTTGAATATTAACAAATATTATAATTCTGATATTGACAAAATTTAATTAAAAAAAAATTCGATAGTCTTCATCTCGTTAATATTAATATTATAGTATTATTATAATATATTAATATAGTATGTATTAATATATTATTTATTATATCATATTAATATATTAATATAGTATGCATTAATATATTATATATTATATATTATATATTATATATTATATATTATATATTATATATTATATATTATATATTATATATTATATATTATATATTATATATTATATTTTATATTTTATATTTTATATTTTATATTTTATATTTTATATATTATATTTTATATATTATATAATATAAATATATTAATATATTATAAAATTAATATATAACATAATATTAATATATAATTTCTAATATAAATATAATAATGTTAACAAAATAAAAAAAATTTTAAATTCAATAATTTTCATCCTGTTAATATTAATATTATATATTTATTTCGAGAAAGAAGAAAATAAAATAAGAATCATCAACGATCTTTGATAGTTCATTAAGGGCGATCGAGAATTTGTAACGCACTCTTTTTTTACTCATCGTTGCGTCGATGTTATTAATTGCTGTTTTTTTTTTCGTTAACGCTCATTTTTTTGGTACATTAAGAAAATAAATAGGCGCGGACTTTCAACGGTACGATAATGTTATTTCTGGGACGATCGCTGTGATTATCGTTAATATCCAAGATGTCCGCGGTGGGCAAGGCCGTCTTCGATACTCCATCAAAGTCGGTAATTAGCGTAGAAAGAAAAAAGACGAAAACAAAAATGAATGAAAAAAAAGGAAAGAAAATTTAATAACAAATTCTGACGACAGACTTCCTCGTTTCGTCGAGCTCTTATGTCATTATTCTTCCCGAAGCGGCGGGCGCGCTTACGATATCGGCGACTCAGCAGGTCGTACTGTAGAATGTGTTTACTATAGGCATGGTGGAGTCAACAGGTGTGTTCCGACAACATTCGAGTTGATTTCCTTCCGGCGATTGGTTCCCCTTCTTTCTTGTTTTTTCTTTCTTCTCCCATCTCAATCTCTCTCTCTCTCTCTCTCTCTCTCTCTCCCTCTCTCTTTCTCTCTCTCTCTCTCTCTCTCTACGTCCAAAATATTTATATGGGCGGGAAAATAGACGATCTACCAGATCAAATTTTTCATTCGTCATTGCAATGCAATTTCAAGAACTCGGGAGGTTTTTTTTCAAAATTTCACCAATTTTTTTATAAATTTTGAAAAATAAATTTATTTCCACCAATCTTACTGTTCCCTTAATAATTTCAAAACTCTCTCACCTTGAATAAAAAGCGAACTAGCCCAACATAATGTTTCAAATCTACTAAAAATTAATAAAAATAATTTGTTCGAAAACCAATCAATTTTTTTCAATTCTCCTTCTCTTTTCTAAATAAAAAAGACACTGGCTACCCTAGACGATCCGTGAGAGCTGGAACGAGTGCACGCGCACGTACAAATTAATTTCGATGCAATTTCATTATCCAGGAACATTTTTTTTTCCAAATTTCACCAATTATTTAATAATTTTTTAAAAACATATTAATTTCCTCCAATTTTACCATTCCCTTAAGAATCTCAAAATTGTCTCATCTTGAATCAAAAAGGAAATACTCCAATATTATTTTTCAAATTTAGTAAAAATTTGAGAAATAATTTGATAGAAAACCAATCAATTTTTTTCAATTCTCCTTCTCTTTTCTAAATAAAGAAGACACTGACTACCCTCGACGATCCGTGAGAGCTGGAACCGAGTGCGCTCGCGCGTACGAATTAATTAACGCTCGATCTCGAGTCCCGACAGCATTGAGGGGTCTCGGTCAAGGAAATCGCTTTTCTTTCTCTCTCTTTCACTCGGCGGACCTGTCAGCCGAACGTTCGTTCGAAGAACGAGTTACTCTCGCGAGATGCTGCACCGTTGCTCTTCCGTGCGTGTTTTTCGTGCCGACGTTGCTGCCTTGGGCCTCACCGCACATCGCGACCTTGCCCAATTCATCTTTTGGACCCACACGACACGTATCAACCCCCTCCCCTTCCTCCACCCCCCACCTCCCGCCCCAAAATTCTTTCATTAACCACCGTACTTTCTACATCCGGAATTTTTATTCTATTCCCATCGTGATCGACGTACGATCTTCATCTGACGCTTTGGTACAAGATTTCCATCCGAGATGTTGACTACCGTTTTCGGATCTTCGTGATTGATCGAGCCACTTTGACTCGGCGAACGCTCGCTCGATGACGAGACCGGCTAATTTATGACGAAGGTATTTTTCACGGTAGGAACACTTTACATTTTGTTTTCAGTGATAACTTCGACGTCGTTGAGACATAAATAATTCACGCGTTTGATAAATTTGGTATTGAAATAAATATCGATAAAGATATAGCGATTTTAATCGGAAATTGTTATTCGTGTTCGATTGATTAGATTCGTTCGATTGAACAAAAATTATTATTGATTGGCAGATATTTGCGTAATTTTATTTAAAAAAATCGAGGGAATTCAAAAAATTGAGATGAAACGTGATAAAAATGATAGAATTGTTTTTTTTTCAATTTTATTTTTTTGTATTTAGTTTTGTTAATATTAAAATTGTAATATTTGTTAATATTTATAATGCTAATATTGATGTTACTAATACTATAATAGTAATTGTAACAATATAAATGTTAACAAATATTATAATTGTAATATTAACAAAAGTAAATTTTTAAAAATTCGATCATTTTCATCTTTAATATTAATATTATAGTATTATTAATATTAGTATAATATAGTAATATTCTTAATATTAATATAATATATTAATATCATATTATTATATGATATATTAATATTACTAACAATTATAATATTATTAATATATTATTGACAGATTAATATATTAAAATATTATTAATAATTAATATATGATTAATATATTATCAATATATTATTCAATAATATATTAATATCATTAATATTAATATCATAATATTTATTTCGAGCAATTTCCTTGTTTTCCAGATTTTGTAAAATCTTGAGAAAAACGAATAGCTCGTGTTTTTTTTAATTTATCTATCGACCTTCGTAACGGCCAGCGTCGAGTCGACGAGATCGAGCGATTACCAGTGAATTAAATATTATTGATTGAAATCGAGCGTATTAAAAAAAATTATAATATCTTTTACGATCACAAAAAAGAAAACAAGAAAAAAAATCGCCACGAAGAACAAAAGGGAGAGACGGATCTGGTTTCCGCGGAGGAATTTCACCATGGCCTGTGTGGTGTGTTACACGTTGCCCACCCGCTCCTATATACGCGACTACACCTTCGTCTTCTGGGACGACTCCGAGACGCGATCGTTTTTTCTGTCTCGTTCTTTTGCTTTTTTTTTTGTCGCTTTTTATTCGATTTTTATTTATTTGTTTTACTTTTCGAAGCGAGCGCGCGCTTTCGACGTCCTTGTCGACACGCGATCGGAATGGAGAATCGTATGTGCAGCCGCGTAAGAAAGCAAGAGAGAAGGAGAAAGACGAAAAAACGCGCCCCACGTACAAAGAAGACACATATGTTTAAATATATATACGTACAAAATGCATCGGGCGTGTACGGTCGCGTCGATATATTTAATATCGACCGAGATCGTCGCCGGCGGACACGATCGATCTTCATCGATCGATCGGTACAGCGAAATATTTGCATCTTTCGTTTGTTTTTTGATAGAGCAAATAAAAATCCGATCGATATAGCGAAATATTTGAATTTTTCGTTTCTTTTTTGGTAAAACAAATAAAATTCCGAGTCCCGTCGATTTTAAATATCGATCGAAACACAATTTCAACGAAATCGTGTCTACGTAACGATTTTTAACGATTGCGAAAAGTCCAAAAGGCTTTTTTGCAATTTATTTTTATAATATGAAATTCTTTTCTTGTTTTCTTTTCCTTTTTTTTGTTGAATTTGGTACAAGAATATTTTGACACGTCGTAGAGTCCCGTGTGATAATATCGGAAACGCGAGGTTATCGGTAAAATCGTATCGCGCCGATACGCCGTGAATTGCGCGCGCACGCGCAATATAAATGCGTCGGGGAGGAGACTCACCGGACCCCGTCACGTTTCGTAAGAAATCCTTTCGGGAAAACGAGTATTTCGGCATAAAACTTTCCCCTTTCGATATCTTCCGTACTCGCCGTATCGATTTCGTTCGCTCATTCATTCGATCTTTATATACTTTTTTTTTCTTCTTGCGTTTTTATTCATTTTTTTTTGTTCTTTTTCGCGCGAATCGGTATGTGTTTTTTGGGGCGAATTACCGAGAGATAATCGCGCTCGTGTAACATCGATTTGGATAACAACCTCGTACGATTACGACGACGCGATGGAAATACGATTGTCGCAAATTTGCAAACTCGTCGCGATTCTCTTCACAAAATTTACAAGTTGCACAAAAACGAAATTTTCGATTCTCACTGAATTGTTCATTCTCTTTTTTATATAATTAACTACGCACGGTTAATTACACAAAAATTTGTAAAATTATTCTTATTCGTGTAATCCAATTTACAATTTGCACAAAAACGAAATTTTCGATTCTCGTTAAATTGCTGATTTTTTTAAATATATAATTAAAAACTCCCTATTAATTATACAAAAATCTCTAAAATTATTCTGATTAGTGTAATGAAATTTACAAGTTGCATAAAAACGAAATTTTCAATCCTCGTTGAATTATGAATTTTTTTAAATAAATAATTAAAAACACACTGTTAATTGCCCAAAAATCTGAAAAATTATTCCTATTCCTGTAATCAAATATGTACATTCCGATCGAATGAACAATCACTCTCGATTGTGTTCATAATCAAATTTACGTAAGCCAATTAAAGCAAAATCGATTAAAATACAGGAAAATAATAAAAATGATAATAACAATAACATAAAAAATTTACATTTATTCTTGTCAGCTGTTTCGTGTCGGGTAAATTCTTTATTACGGAAAACTAGAGCAACTAAACGTCGAAAGTAATATACGCACGATAGATAACAAAATTGCGTAAGGATTTCTGCAAGGACTCTAGTCGACTACGGGATTTTTTGGCTGGTCTATTATACACGCTTTATACAATACTCGTTTATCGTCGTCACTGTTCTAAGTACTCTGGAAAGTGCGGGCGGACACGTTGATGAGATATCAAGAAATTAACTCAAACGATAAATCCGCTCACGGTGTCCTATATATTTATCCAACTACATTACGGTGATATTAATAACGTTCAAGTGGCTCGCAAACTCGCGGCATTCGTTTTGTGCTGGTGGTAACGACGACTTTCACAGAGAACCCTGTGGACAATGCGCGGGCGGAGAGCGCGGGCGGTCTCTCTTTCTCTCTTTTTCTCACTCGCTCTCATCCCTCTCTTCGTGCTTTTGAGTATGTAACACACGTTGTAAGTCCTGGGGAACAGTAAAAAATGCGAGCTGGACACAACTCGATGGTGACGAGGAGAGAGAGAGATGGTTCACCAACGAGCTCGATGAACTCGAGTAGGTAGGACCTACGTGAGCGAAATGAAAAAATCAATTTTGTTTTCCAAATCTTTTATGAAAAAATTGATTTTTCATAACAGGCGATTATTATTTGGCTAATATCTTTGGCTTGAACATTTGGCTAATCTCAAATTCTTATTCGTTACAAAAATTTGAGATTAACGAATTAGTTCAAAGCGCCATTTGGCTAGCAATGGAAAAATTAATTTTTTTCAGGTCTTTTATTCGACTTGAAAAAATTGATTTTTCATAACAGACGATTATTATTTGGCTAATCTCAAATTCTTATACATTACAAAAATTTGAGATTAACCAAATAGTTCAGAGCGTTATTTGGTTAGAAATAGAAAAATCAATTTTTTACAGATTTTACAATCAACTTGAAAAAATTTATTTTTCATAACACGTGATTATTATTTGGCTAATCGCAATTTCTTCTATATTACAAAAATTTGAGATTAGCCAACTAGCTCAGAGAGCCAACTAGCTTGAGAAAGAATATAAATTTGAATTTTCTTCGCGATCTATTTAGCCAATCTCAAACCCCTGTAATGTACAAGAATTCCAGATTAGCCAAATAGCTCACGAACAAAATACAAATCTATATTTTTTTCTCAATTTTAATCTACGCGCAACTGTATTGCGCATGTGTGAACAGATACAAACTCGTCCCTCCTCGTCATCACAAATATAAATATATACGTGTCCATATACATAAGTTCCAATATATATATATATATATATATATATATATATATATATATATATATATATATATATATATATGTGCGCGCGCGCGCGCGCGCGCGCGTGTGTGTGTGTGTGTGTGTGTGTGTGTGTGTGTGTGTGTGTGTGTGTGTGTGTGTGTGTGTGTGTGTGTGTGTGTGTGTGTAAGTAAACGCGATGGTTTCACTTTCAAGCAAGTTGGCCTCTGGCCGCGCTCGAGCCGGCGCATTCCACGGAGCCTCATCCTTCTCCGATCTGTTTGCTTCGGTGAGCGAACTACCCAGCGCAGGAGTATGCAGAAAGCACACGCGCGCGGGTTCGCCGTCACTCGTGGTGCATTTCTTTTTTTTTGAAAACGGAAGAAATAAAAACGTAACGCGGGCGCGCTCGGGCTCGCGACACCGCGAAGGCCGCGCGGAAGAGCGAGAGCGGCGCCCCCGCACGACTTCCCACCTATGTATAAATGTACGTGTGTGCGCGCATATCAATACCTACATATATGTACAGGGTGAATTTCATAAGGTGTCCACAGGCTTTATTCTAAGGTAGATCGGATAATTACAAACAAAAGTTGCGAATATACATTGGGGATATTTTTAATAGTTTACGAGATATAAATATTTAAAGTTCGTCCAATCAGAGCGCGCTGAGAAGCGTTGGAGCCGCCCACTTCCCGCCCTAGCCGTAGAGATAGCACAGTGTAGGGCGTTACAGTTGAATTTGCAAAGTTCAAAGCCGTCAATTTTATTTATTATATTATTACGCAGTCACCTTTATTTTTCGGACATTGACTGCTCTGAATTTTGCCGAGGGCGCCGAGAACCGTTGGAGCCGCCCACTCCCCATCTTAGCAGTCAATGCCCGAGAAATAAAAATGACTGCGTAATAATATAATAAATAAAATTGACTGCTCTGAATTTTGCAACCCCAAATGTAACGCCCTACACTGTCCTATCTCTACGGCTAGGGCGGGAGTGGGCGGCTCCAACGCTTCTCGGCGCGCTCTGATTGGCCTAACTTTAAAAATTGATATCTCGTAAACTATTAAAAATATCCCGAATGTATATTTGCAACTTTTGTTTGTAATGACCCCATCTACCTTAAAATGAAGCCTGTTACACCTTATGAAATTCACCCTGTATATATTTATATTTATCCAGCATCCTTACGCCGCCAAAATACATCTCCCTCGCCTCGAAGGCGCCGGACCAGAATGCGCGATTTCGCCACCTTTTTTTTCACCTCGTCTTCTCGTCCTCTTCATCCTTGCCGAGTTACGCGTCGTTACTCGTTTTTATTTTTATTCTTTTTTCTTCTCGCTCACGCAACGCGCTTTTAATTCGTCGAGTGAAAAAAAAGAACAACATCAACGGTCGATACATCGCGGAAATATTGGACAACGATGGAGAAACGAATTAATTCGATTTAAAAATAAAAACATTCTCTCGGGTTGTAATTCAATTCGATTTCAATTCGAGTTATTATTACGTTGCGAGGCTCGTAAAACGTTCGATCAAAATTGTTTTCATTTCTTTTTTCGTTTTTGATTTTTGTTCGATCATCGGATCAAATCGATTATTTATATTCATTCGATTAATTAATTTTTAATTTGAATTTGATAAAAATATCTGAATTCTTATCTCGATGTACTCCTTTATTCGCTTGAAAATTTTTAACATTTATATCATCGTTATCGTGACAATTTCCGAATTTTCGTATCGCGCGCGAATAATTTATCTGCTGCAAAAAAAACAACGAAATCATTTTAATAATTCGTTGTTTTTTTTTAAATTGTCATTTTGATTCGATCATTTATATTTATTCAATTAATCACTTATTAACTTGAATTTTATGAAAATATCTAATTTTTCCTGTCGTTAAACTCTTTTATTCTCATAAAAATCATTTAAACATTTTTATCGTCCTTATCATTACAATTTCTGAAATTTCGTACCTCGTAAGAATAATTTGTCTATTCCAAGCTTTCTAATGGTAAAAAGCAATAGCAAAATGTTACATGCCATAGTGACTGTGTGTTGAAACGAGGGAGATCGCACTGCTGTTATAATCTCATATATATAAGAAATATGAAGGATACACATATATATATATATATATATATATATATATATATATATAAACATAACACAATGTAAGATTTTGCAAGCAGATGTCTTTCCGCATATATCTCGTGATAAAATTACGTATGTATATATAGCGCTCGCCCTCTCGGTCGTGAATCACTTTTACGTGCCCGGGACGAGATACACGTGTGTGCGTCAAAAAGCGAAGGCGTCCTTGCTCTCACAACGAACGATATAAAACCATTCGTAACCACATGCACATATATAGATATATTTTATATGAAGGAAATGTCATAACTTTCACGAGGCCTTGAGACGCTGTCACAGTCTCGCAAATTTGGCATCGAATTTGTCTATTGTTCCATAAATGGATCGAATCAAACACCTGCTAAGATTTTTTATCTCGTTCTTACGAACGAATCATCGTACTTTAAGGAACGATCGAACCAACGAGTTTCCGCTATCGAGACGAGAATTTTTTTGTTCCCGAGATAAAGAAAATTCCTGTCTGAGAAAATATTTAATCGACTATTGCGAGAAACGATCGATTTATTACGAGATAATTGTTGAAACGTGAAATGTCAATCGTAAGAAAAAAAATTGTTCAAGGTTAAAGAAATTTTGAGTTGATTCGATCGAAGATTTATTTTTGTAATTATAAAGAAATAATGTTATATCGTTGCGAAAGAAAAAAATTCATCGATCGTCGCTTGTGTTAATTAGTTTTTTTTTCAATTACCGCTAGAAATCGCGGTTTAAAAATCATCGGAATGTTATCCGCGCCCGTTCGCAACGACACTGCAGTCACGCAAATGCATTCGTTGCATAAAAATTATAATAATAATAATAATACGAGAGATACGAAAGAATATTATCCAGTGAACAATAATAACAGTGAAAACAATAATGATAGCTGAAAAAAAAATCGTAAACAGTTGTGTGCGGTAATTTTCTATTAGCAATTCAATCTTGGTATTAAAAGACCAGTGGCACTACGAGCTTTGGTACAATTATTATCGAGTAGAAGTGTGTTACTAAGTTATTCGTTCGCTTTTACACACACGAGAGCTATTTAATATTTTCCTAGTTATTCGACTCGTTACGTTAAATTCTCAGAATTCAAGGGCAGATAGGGATCTTCGACGTTGAATTTTTCACGATATTTTGCAACTGCTCGTTTAACAGTGTATCTTGATTGTAGTGTGTCTTGATTATTAAATATTTATAGAACGAAAGTAAATTTTCATTAAAGAAAAATTAAAAAATTGTGTTCTTTAGGTCGTTTTTAATTTTGAATATTTTATCATGTTGAAACGATATTTTAAACCATATTTTATATCGTGTCTTGATTATTAAATATTTATAGAACGAACGTAAATTCTCATTAAAGAAAATTGAAAGAAATGAGTTCTTTAGGTTGTTTTTAATTTTGAATATTTTGTGATATAACGATATTTTAATAAGGAATTAATAATTAATTAATAATGACGATCGATTATCGATTGATAAGATTATTTATTGCTGAGTTTCTTTATCTTCCTTTTTTAATAAGAAAGTTATTTATTTCACGCTCTCGTTATTATAAGTCGAATGATGATTTTTTTCCTTCGAGATAAAATTGTAACGAGGCTCGAAATTTTCACGAAATAAAATGTAAAAAAAGAAAATCAGTTCTTTCGTTTATTTTCAATTCTTAATATTTTATCTTAAACCAATTATTAAATTTTTATCTTAAGACAATATTTTAATAACAAATTAGCAATTAATTAATAACGATTAATTATCAATCGATAAAATTATTTATTGCTAAATTTCTTTACCGTTCTTTTTTTAATATAAAAAATTATATATTTCATCTTGTCGTTATTACAACTCGAACCCTCGAACGATAATTTTTTTCTCATCGAGATAAAATTTTAACGAGGTTCGAAATATCGATATCTCTCATCTACTCGTCACAAAAATTTATAGAAAGAATCCAAATTATCACAAAAGAAAGACAGCCCTTTCATTCAATTCTTAATTCTTAATATTTTATCTTAAGCCAATTATTATATTTTTATCTCAAGATAATATTTTAATAACCAATTAGAAATTAATTAATAACGATTAATTATCAATCGATACAATTATTTATTGCTAAATTTCTTTACCGTTCTTTTTTTAATATAAAAAATTATATATTTCATCTCGTCGCTATTACAACTCAAACCCTCGAACGATAATTTTTTTCTCATCGAGATAAAATTTTAACGAGGTTCGAAATATCGATATTCCCCGCCCCCTCGTCACAGCCGTGTATCATCAACCTTCGTATCGACGCGTTTTGAAGCATGGCGCGCGGCAGAAGCCGCAAACCTTCCCGTACGATTTATGATTACCCTCGAGGCGTTTGATGTCACCGAAATTGGCGATTAAGTCACGTCGAACACATCGATTCGATAGAACCTGATCGCTTTAAATATATGGCGGGGCGTGCGCGCGTTACGATCGTCGCGCCATCCTCCTCGCACTACGGTAGTCTCCCGCAAAATAATCAGCTCGAAAATTTGCATGGAAATTTCTTCATTAAACCGCTTTTACGTGTCATCAGGAGGCGTGAGACTTGGAACTTCGATGGTGGCATTTACGTCCCTCATTTCCCTAACCAGATTCAACACTTTTGTTTCATTTTTATTCACTACGTTCCCATAACATTGGACCGATCGCTTCGAAAAATCCATTACCCATAACGCCGATTTCTTCAAACTTTATCGATCCAAACGTCTCTTCGTCACATCGATCGCTTCCAAATATTTGCAACCAATTGTCATCAAGACAATTCTTTCATTCCCACAAAAATCCCAAAAAAATCGAAAGAAATACAGTTTACAAGAATTTACACGCGTGTCGATAAACGAATGCGTTAAAAATAAGAAATTCAACTCTCAATCTTTCTTTCAAATTCTTGATCGTCAATAAAATTTGGAATTATTTTCGATCTTAGAATTAAATGTAAATCAAGGAACAATGTTTTATCGCGGAGATTACAGTCACGATAATAATGTTTCCCGTGGCAAAGCCTTTTGTAGAAAATGTCTAGGTGTGTTTTCACGACGATTTACAACGATCGTAAAATGGAGAGTCGAAGATCGATACGTTTTATCGACCGATCGTAATTCCGATGTATAAGGAAGGAGTTTGCACACCGATAATGGAATATATAAAAGCTTATCGTGGGGAGTCCGAGGATATAATAAACCTATGGGGTCCTACGAAAGATCAAAGGAATACGACGTATTCCACATTCCGGAACTGTAAACGAGAATAAACATTGTTCTCGTAGCTGTTTTTTTTTTTTTTTTTTTTTTTTTTTTTAATAATATCTTCTTATTTTTTATTTTCCATTCTCTGGAATCCTGCGTCGAGTAGAAATCAACCGCGAGACGGTCGACCGCTCCGGATCCGTCGATTACGATCGCGTGAATTATTTATTCCGTGCGGACGATGGAAAAGTGAGACGTGCCACTGTCTCGAGAGCGCAATTCCACGCGCAATGATTGTCCTTGTGCAATTATACGCGAGAATAAAAGCCGCCATAGTGAAAATAAAACGTATTCTTGTTTCGTCCGACGCACGAAATGAATCGTTTTTTTTTAATTTTGACAATATTTAGGGAATTAAATTGATTAATTAGTGGGAAAATTGATAATTGATTTATCGAATTATTTAATTATTGAATTTATGGTTAATTCAATTAGCATTTTAATTATTGATCGATCGCTCGTCGTTTCGATAAATCGAACTATTGAATTTCGACAATATTTATCAAATGAAATTGATTAATTAACGAGAAAATTGATAATTAATTTAATCAATTTGTCATTAAGTGAATAAGCGATTTGATTATTGATCGATCCCTCATCGTTTCGATCAATCAAACTATCGAATTTTCAATCAATCCATTGATTTTGATTTCTTATACAAATTAAAATAATTATTTTCATTGTTCCCATTCCCAACAACATTGTCTTCGATTTTGTTGATTTCCCTTCGTTTCATATAAAACTGTAACAATCAATTAATTATCGATAATTTTATCATCGACGTCGATGCTGTTTTCCCACGAAATATTGTTCCTCGATCGATTCGCGAATTATCCAATTTATTATTTGCAACAATCTCGTCCGCTTAATGGTATAGAATTCTGTCGCGATATTCCTTCTACCTGCAATTTTCTTTTCAAACACTGTGTTCAAGTATTTCAACAATAGCTTCGAAGTTTCTTACCGAGCGACGGCTCGATGCCGCTTTCTTGTACTAGCTATAGCAACAAATATATATGTATTCGTTTAGTTGCTATATCGTAGCAGGCACACGGCCTTGTGCAATTACGTCAAGAAAAGGAGAGCAGGCGTGGCGCGCGAGCAGAAAGAGCCCGCAGGGCATGTGGATCGTGCTGCCGTCTCGTTTCACTACGAACCGCACGCGTTTCGTCTGATATCCTCATAATATATACATAGTTATAATAAGGAAATACACACAAATGATATGACCAAAATATATATATAGTTATATAAAGAAAACATACATAAAAGAGATGGCCAAAAAGTGTCATGATGACGTGAGAAGTGGCCAACAGATCGAATCCTCATCCCTTATACGATTTTATCGACGATCTTGTTATACATTATATACGTTTATAGGAACATATATATATGTATATCTATATTTATATATATAGGGTGAAATTCGTACGGTGTATAACAGACTTTATTTTAAGGTAGATGGGCTCATTACAAACAAAAGTTGCAAATATACATTGGGGATATTTTTAATAGTTTACGAGATATCAATGTTTAAAGTTGGTCCAATCAGAGCGCGCTGAGAAGCGTTAGTCCCGCCCATTTTCGTCCTAGCCATAGAGATAGCACAGTGTAGGGCATTACATTTGGGGTTGCAAAATTCAGAGCAGTCAATTTAATTTGTTATATTATTACGCAGACATTATTATTTCTCGGGCATTGGCTGCTCGGGCGCTGAGTGGGCGGGCCCAACGTTTCTCGGCACACTTGGCAGAATTCAGAGTAGTCAATGTCCGAGAAATAAAAATAACTGCGTGATAATATAATAAATAAAATTGACTGCTCTTAATTTTACAACCCTAAATCTAACGCCCTACACTGTGCTATCTCTACGGCTGGGGAGAGAGTGGGCGGCTCCAACGATTCTCGGCACACTGTGATTGGCCAAACTTTAAATATTTATATCTCGTTAACTATTAAAAATATCCCTAATGTATTTTTGTAACTTTTGTTTGTAATGATCCCATCTATCGCAAAATAAAGCTTGTGACATCTTATGAAATTCACCCTGTATATGTATAAATTTTGTTACGGTGAACGTTGATTGCCACGATTCAAACTCGTCGATGTCTTCACTTCCTGAGCTCTTTTAACGAGCAACGTTACTTTGTTGATGCTTTATCAAACGTAATGAAATTGAAATCTTACGGATACGTGCATACGAAGGGAAATACTCGGTTGCACGCTATCGTTTTTATTTTCTGACAACGTGTGAGAAATTGTAAGAAAACGTTTGTTTCGTTATTTTTCTTTTTTTTTTCTTTCCGTTCGTAAAAAATTTACAGCCTCGTAAAAGTTTAACGCGAGTATATCAGCTTCTGTTTTAAAGCGTTTGCGGTAAAGTAGCCACGATAAGAATCACTTTTCAAAGATAACGATCATGAAAATTGATGTTATTGCTATTTTGTTAACGTTATCAGAAATTTAAGATTTATGAGAAGATTTATGATGTAGTTTGTGGTAATGTTCCAGTCAGTTTATTTTCCCTCAATTTCTATAATTGAAAAAATGGTGAAACCTGGCTTGATTCGACCTGTCCGAAGAGTCTATCAATCTTAATCGATGCTTCATTGAAATCGGCTGGTTTTGTAATTTTATACTTTGACTGCCACATAGCGATCGTGATATTAGTAATTCGTATTTTTATCGCTCGATCGAAATAACGATCGAATATCAGGTTCATGAATATTCGTCTAATTAATTCGAAGAAATTTTTAATTAAAAATTTGTGAATATCAATTTAATTGTTAATTGAATATATTAAAATATTATACTATTAATATATTAATATATTAAAATATTATACTATTAATATATTAATATATTATATTAATATATTATATTATTAACATTATTAATATATTAATAATATAATATTGCAACATATTAATATATTAACATATTAAGATTACATGATTAATAAATTAATATATTAATATATCATAATATTACTATATCAATACATTAGTATATTATTATAATATTAATATTACATTATACCTATTATTATTATATTTATATTATTGTTATATTTGTATTATATTATGTTATATTATATTATATTATTAATATATTAATATATTATATAATTGTACATTATAATTGTACATTAATTAATATTCACGAATTTATTCGAGGCTAATTGCAAATTGAGCAATCGTCGCCCCGACAGTTTTGTTTCCATCTAATAAATATTATTCGTGACAAATATCGTCCGGCTGCTTTCTATATATTTTTATTTATTTTGATAAAAGTGTTATTGACGCAAAATATGGAAAAATCGGAGTTTGATCGAATAGCCCGAAGAAATATTGAGCCTCGAGGTACCGAGTGGTAGTCCTCGAAATTCACACCCGAGACTCTGCCCTTGATGAATCTTGACTATCCTCTTCATCGCCATATCCTTGCCACCGTCGCGCTCTCTCTCTATTATATTTTTCAAATAAATATTTTTTTCTCGTTAATTTAACACGTCGAATCGTGTTAATTAGTAATTACATAGACGGGCGTAAAACCGCGAACCGACGATGTTCGTGAACCGCGCGAGTGTAAACCTCGAGGCGACGGAAATGATCGGTAGAGACCGCGGTATGCGTGACGAAATCTCGAGTCATCCATCTGCCGTTCGATACGCGCAGTCCCCATTTTATAATACAATTAATTCGATCGAAACTGCCCGTTCTCATGCCCGACAGGGCACTGGAATCAATGTTTTCGAATAACAATTAACAATTTCGT
Organism: Netelia fuscicornis; assembly: GCA_946811545.1. Lineage (NCBI taxonomy): Eukaryota > Metazoa > Arthropoda > Insecta > Hymenoptera > Ichneumonidae > Netelia > Netelia fuscicornis. Next base: position 43,939,499 of record OX328013.1, read on the forward strand.
TCCATTATAAATTTACTCGTCCTTAAATCAATAACAATCATAATAATAATAATAGTAATAATAGTAACAATAAAATCGACAAAATTTCAAAATTCGATCATTAGTCCGTCCTCCAAATAAATTAATCCATCACGATCTCCAGATAGAGACAGTGAAAGAAGTGATCAAACGATTTAATGAAAATTACAAACATTGTATCTCAATTATTTATTGTTATTTAAAATAACAGATTGTAATTATTCACACACGCGAAACAGTCCTCTCGCTATTTAAAATTTTTCAAAATTCAACCTACGACGCATCTAGGACAGATACATTTTATTTTCCCATACTTTTTTCATCCTGGCAATATCCTCGTGGCTCTTACCGAAATCGCTAAAATATATCTATTTTTTTTTTTTTTTTTGACGTGGAGTAATTACAGCGAAGGTTAAACAGAATTATCATTAAAAGGAAGGAAGAGCGGTAAGTTCACACAGGCGTGAAATATCAAAGAAACGTTTTATACACGAACGAGAAGATCGCGGACATGATTTTGAAATATTTTGTGGCACTTAAATCGAATGATACCGCAATAGCCACCGTATAGTATTTATATTGCTTCCGTTGGTTTCTCAGTACAGTGAACCCCGACTTCGTATTTTCAAACTCCGACAATGTCATTACCAACGAGAAAAGAAAAAGGGAAAGAAAATCTTGGAAAATTTTTTTTTTATATAATTTTTAATCAAACTTATCGATAACACTAGATTTTGTTTCTTCAATGTCAACCGATTATCGATATTTCGAGATTCGATAATCGCGCGTGTGTCAGGGACGTTCGTGTCGAGGCAGAAAATTACACAAAAATCGGTTCGAATTCCTTGAAAATTTTTTTCGCGCGCGAATATGTGCGCATGCGCGTAAGGGGGAGAGAGAGAGAGAGGGAGAGAATAGCTCGTGCTTTGTACCGAGCGAGTAATTAAATAACTTCGTTACGCACGGACATGCTCGATTACCGATGCGAATCGTTTCAATCTCACGCTCGTCGTAACGGCCGGTTTTCGATAAGTCGAAACTACCTGCGAAGCTTCGCCGCGGGGAGTCGCATCACGGTGATTCTCTACTGTAGTATGGATATAATAAAGGCGAGTGGGGTGTTCTTTGCAAACTTGACCGGTTAATTCGCATTGACCGACTCAAAAAATCGTCCGAATCGAAGACGGAAAGATTTATCGAAAAACATTTTTAGAAACTTTGTTACGAAACTGTCGATTGAAAAAAAACGTAATACGAAAACAATATTTTCAAATCGATGAGAAAAATCGGCTCGTTGTCTGGCTCAAAATCGGTATAATTATTATTTATTACCGTTAATTAGGGTTTGGGTTGAATTATTTTTCTTATTATCTTTCACCCCTTTTAGGGCCGGAATAAAATAAAATCAATGCAACATGTTACGGTAAGAGATCAGATATTGCCGAAATCGGCATGGAATGCCCCATATACGTCGTGTACATCGCGATCGCAACGACGCTACATACGCTCTTAATACCAACATTTTTTCATCTCGTAGATTATTAATTGGATCGTAATAATCGGTGGTGTCGCAAAAATCGGTTGTATCGAGACCTTTTGATACCTACTTCTCTAACGTTTCATTAAAAAGAATATATTCGTGACAATGTATACCTACACATAGTTACTTATTCTCGGTGGATACAGAGAGATTATTTCTCTCGATCGATCTTACGCAATGGCCGATTTCTTGTCCGAGGAATCTGAGTATCCTTTCCCTTTTTAAAACTCGATCGATTTTTCGTGTTCGATATAAACTCATTCAGGTATATATGTGAATACCTACATGAACGAATTTATATCATATAGATAAAATTGTATATACATAAATATATATAATATATATACAATATATTATGTATTATAGTATATTATATTATACTATATTATATTATATATTATATTATATTATATTATTATATATTATATTATATTATATTATATTATATTATTATATATTATATTATATTATATTATATTATATTATATTATATTATATTATATTATATTATATTATATTATATTATATTATATTATATTATATTATATTATATTATATTATATTATATTATATTATATTATATTATATTATATTATATTATATTATATTATATTATATTATATTATATTATATTATATTATATTATATTATATTATATTATATTATATTATATTATATTATATTATATTATATTATATTATATTATATTATATTATATTATATTATATTATATTATATTATATTATATTATATTATATTATATTATATTATATTATATTATATTATATTATATTATATTATATTATATTATATTATATTATATTATATTATATTATATTATATTATATTATATTATATTATATTATATTATATTATATATTATATTATATTATATTATATTATATTATATTATATTATATTATATTATATTATATTATATTATATTATATTATATTATATTATATTATATTATATTATATTATATTATATTATATTATATTATATTATATCATATTATATTATATTATATCATATCATATTATATTATATTATATTATATTATATTATATTATATCATATTATATTATATTATATTATATCATATTATATTATATCATATTATTATGTTATTATATGTATAATATTAACAATTTCAATATATATAAGTATAAGTGAATGAATTTATATGGGACACGAAAAATCGGTCGAGTCGATATATACTATAGTCGATAAAGAATACGAGCTCGAACTCGTTATCGCACCGTTTCGTTAAGCACGATCTACTAAGAACATACTAGACACGTTTTCTTTCTCTTCCAATTGACTTTTTTTTCTTTTATCTCGTGTAGAATTGGCAAATTCTTTTTCATGAGCGTTTCATGAGCG